>RCUC01154509.1:0-51862 GCA_003697995.1 Taxidea taxus jeffersonii
TCTCCTGTCTCCTCATAAAGAGGTTGAACATTAATATTCTAGAATCAGACAGAACTAGGTTCAAATTTTGACCTTTTTTTTTTTTTAATGTGGATAACTATGGGCAAGTCACTCTTTTGTGGTCTCACTCTTCTCATCTGTAAAATAAGAATGTGTGTATTTCCTAAGATTATTGGGAGGATTATATAAGTATACAGTGTTAGCAGGTAACAAGTGGTTTAGACCACAAGCTCTGGAGTAACACTGCTTGTGTTTGAATCCTAGCTCTGCCACATACTAGTTTTACAACCTTATGCAAATTTAACATTGTATGTCTCCATTTCCTTGAATGGAAATGAAAATAATAATAGTAATTAACTCATACACGGTTGTGTGAGGATTAAGTGAGCCATAGGAAACTGCTACTCTCCAATAATTTTTAACCTGTAAAAATGGCAATTTCATATGTTTTGTCATGCAACTTACATTTGGTACTACATGTAAATTGCTTAAGATGGAACATGGCACATAGTAAGTGATCAAACAAAAGTTATCAAATGATAGCAACTACTACTACTTTTATTGGTATGATTAATTAAATAAGAATTCTCAAAAAAAAAAAAAGAATTCTCAATGTGAAAGACTCATGATGGATTCAGAATTAACAATGAAAAGACTGAAGAAAGAGTAGTCCTGGGAGAAACAGAAAGGAAGGAAGGAAGGAAGGAAGGAAAAAAGAAGAAGGAAAGAAGGAAGGAAGGACAGACTGAAGGAAGGAAGGAAGAAGTTCAAAATTTTTGTCAACAGAATAGGGGTCTCAAAGTTATGCATTCTGCCACTTCCTCCAGATTAAAACTACTTCTCTTGCCTAGGTAACTGCAATTTTTGCTCAATTTAATTCTTGGGCTTCAGTTTGACTTCTCTAATCCTTTTAACATAATGGTCTGAAGATAATCTTCCTAAGAAGCCGATTTTCATGTACTTTTCCTTCTTTAAAAAAATTAAGTAAAATCATGGGCAACTGGTGGCTCAGTCATTAAGCATCTGCCTTTGGCTCAGGTCATAATCCCAGGGTCTTGGGATCAAGCCCTGCATTGAGCTCCCTGATCTGCAGGGAGCCTGCCTATCTCTCTCCTACTCCCCTGCTTGTGTTTTCTCTCTGTCAAATAAATAAGATCTTTAAAAAAATTTTAAGTAAAATCCATACTTTTTAAATTCATCTCCAGAACTTAATTGATATAGCCCAAAATGATCCCCAAAGTCTCTCTTCCACATATGCCCTACTCAAGCTGACTTCTTCAATTAAACCAGGCTATTTCTGGCTTTGCAAATATAATATAACCATCTCCACTTGTCTACACCTAGTTCCACACATTAGGGCTCTTGCTTAGGGCCTATTCATACCACAGGGTCCATTTCAAATCCATATTGACTATTAAACCACAAACTCCTCCATGTCACTTATATCTCTCTCAGATCTGAGCTCCTCAAGTAAAAAGATCTGTAATATGATCTTCCATTTTTATCTGTATGTTTGTGTGTTCATATGCATTCTATTTTCTCATGTCTGCAGATACCTTAAAAGATAGAAAACATGTCTGAAATCTCTTTGTATTACCCACTGAACTGCCACAATGGCCTTGGATAAAATTATTATAGTGTTTATAAATTTTTACAATAATTTTGGAATGACAAATATTAAGAGAACTAAAAACAAGGAATGTAAATCTTTGGTACTCTCACTAGTATAATAAGTATTCTCAATCCAGATGTGAAAATTTTTAAGTAGCAAAATGTAGAAGAGAACAGTGGAGAGTTTAATTCCTGCCTTTCTTACATCTATACTACTGTAAGTTCTCTTGGGTTGGTCTTACAGATAGATGGAAATCCAAAAACAAAATTGCAAAGGCAAAAGACTTGTTAATATAGCCACTGGGCATCTTGTCATTCATCTTTCTAAATAATGGAATATGGGTTGCATGTCCATGATTGACCACAGAGGAAATACTCTAAGCCATCATGTAGTTCTTTCCAATGACCCCTGTGGTGAAGTTTGGAAGTACTTCAACTGTGTCTAGGATCATTGAGAAGTTATCTCACTGGAGTTCTTAAAAATGATTTTTACTATTATATTAAAAAGAATTCCTAGAATTTCAAAGATAAATAAAATTTTAGAGCTCAAAGCACAGATTTTGAAAATGAAGCCCGGAAAGATTAAGTCACAAATTCAAAGTCAAGGCATTGACTTTCAACTCCTTATTATACAGTAGTCTATTTTTAAGTCTGGAAAGTGCCAAATTATTATGTAAGCATTATGTGTTCACATATGAAGTAAGGAATAACAAAGGAGGGGTTTTTTTCTTTTGTCTTTAAGGAGGGTTATATAGTTTTTTTTTCCTTTCTCTTCTAACTCAATTTATAGGCATATAATTACATATACAAATTACATAGTCACCTATACATACTACTAAATTATATATATTAGTTAGTATGTAGGTGAAACTGCTATAACAAAGAATCCCAAATAAAATAGTTTAAACGAATGAGATGCTTACTTCTCTTTCTTGCCCCAACTTGCATGGCCCAGGCTAAAGATCATTGTCTGCAAGTTGTCATGCAAGGTTCAGATTCCTTCCATCTTCATGCTCTGTCATTTTGTAGAACATAATCCTCCTCTGCATGTTTAGAGCTGACTCACACTCAAGTTAGTGATCCAGTTCATGAGAAAAAAAGCTGAAACCCAAGGCCAATGGTTTGTCTACAGTTGCAAATATCAAACTTTGCAGACATCTTTTCTGTAATACCAGAGTGGCCTGAATTTATTATTATGGTTAAAATTAGCTGCAAGAAAAATTTGAGAAATGGAAACTATGTGAAAAGTCATGTGCTCATTGTAAACTTAGGAGGTTCTGGTAACACAAAGATAAAAGAGAAAATGGAAAGAGTTGATGTGTTGAACCCCCGTGTTTGTACATATGCATATGTTTATTTGTTAATAGATGCATTCAGTCATTTCAGAAATATCCAATGAGCATCATATAATGTGCTATATATTGTGGGTGGTGCAGAGAGGTTAAATTTGCCCCAGCCATGAAGCAGCTTATAGTATAATGGAGGAAACTGTAAAAATGAAATGAGTCTTTGATGAAAGTTAACATAATTAGTAGGAGAAAACATTAAGTCCAAACTTGAAGCCACAGAGGGCTTGTGACGACTACAATTCTTATCTATTCTCATTTCCTTCCTTTCTATCTACATGGCTTTCACATAACAATTAAGTAAAGTGATTTAACTTTCTTAAATAAGAGTTCATTATAAGAAAACAAGGTAAATATATTGTAAGTAACATCAGTTCGGAAACATTCTGGGCACAAGGCTTAATTTGAAAATATTTTGAGAAATACTGTCAGTTAATTCTTTTAAATATTTAGCTCCATTGGTGCAGGGTTTCAAACATAGCATTTCAAACTGATGGCTCCAGTCCTTCCCCTACACTGTGTTTAAGTGAGAGCTAAACACAGTGCAGAAGGCAGAAGGTAAAAGGCATTGCTTTCCTCATATGCATAGTCTCCAGGCCTGTGTTTTGAAATGTCAGGTACTCAACTGAGTGCCAAACCTAACTATTGCTTTGAGCTGCAAAATGAGTAGAAAAGCCTCCAACACACGCCCCCAAAATATTTTCCTCCAAATGTTGTGATCCACCATCTTCCCTCAACTGAAGAGGAGATCCACCTATCCCTTTTAACTACCTTGTTTTTCCCTCTTTAGTTTTCATAATTTAAATGACTTAAAATAAATGTTTTCTGAAGACAACCAAATCGACAAAGGCTTTTTCATGAATCAAGACATAATCTTTCCAGGGCGTCTGGGTGGCTTAGTGGGTAAAGCCTCTGCCTTCGGCTCAGGTCATGATCTCAGGGGCCTGGGATGAAGCCCCGCATCGGGCTCTCTGCTCGGCGGGGAGCCTGCTTCCCCCTCTGTCTCTGCCTGCCTCTCTGCCTACTTGTGATCTCTGTGTATCAAATAAATAAATAAAATCTTTAAAAAAAAAAAAAGACATAATCTTTCCTTCAGCATGCTTCCCTGAATTGTTCAAAACACCCAAGACTTACATGACGCAGAACCTCAATTATCCAGACATCGATTCAGATATCAACGATTCCACTGGTATTTATTGAGTATCTACTATGTGCTGTGCACCAGACAATCCATGGGTATACAATGGCGACAAAGGGAGCCATGCTGTTTTACAAAATTATTACAAAATACATCAATAATGGGCTGGTTTTGCTGTTTCTTGTAAATGGTTAATGTATTCTGCACTCAGAAAAGTTTATTTCCGTAACAATAGCAGAAATTACCATGTCTCTGTTGACAGCAGCTTTCTTATTTTACCTAACAGTTCTTCACACTTCCAGATTCCTAAACTTTTTTTTTAAATCAAGTCTATTGAGGTATAATTTACATACAATAAAATTCCCCTATATTAAGTGTTAGATGAGTTTTGACAAATGTACCTACATACTCGTGTAACCACCACCATAATCACTTTCCGTTTATCTTGAAAGAACTCGTATCTGGACTGCTTAATTGAAGGGTGCACAGTAACACCTATGGAAGCAGATGGGCACTTAGACATCAGCACTCCCTCCTAATGTGCTAAGTAGAGCCATTATGCAAAGTGAATAACTCTAAGGTGAGGATATCCTCAACAGCCTCACTCCTACTTGTGGGTTGGAAATTCGGCATAAGAAGGCCAATTGCCAGAGAGTGCTATTGCTCTGAGGCTTGTGTACAAACTGAAAGGTTGAAGTGCACCCTTTCAGCACCAGGATCCGTTCCCCGTGGTTCGCCTCTCCCTTCCAAGGCTCACACCAGCCAAAGCAATCCCGCGAAAGCCTCTTAGCATTCTTCACGCTCACCCTGTGGACAAGCATATTGTCCCGTCTGGAGTGTCCTCTTCACCAACACATTCCAAGCTGCTTTGGCTCGGTAGGATCTAAACTTGTGCCTGATGACAGATAGCTAAAATCTTTTAGGAGAACTCCAACAAGGGAAAGAAAAAAAAAAAAAAAAGGAGGAAGGAAGGAAGGAAGGAAGGAAGGAAGGATGTGGGAGGAAATGAAGGACCCAGAGTTGCATGTCAGCTCACACGGTGTTGTCAGCTACTTTAGCTGACAGAAATATAATTCTTTCAAACGGGAGAAGTTTCCATGATAACCTCGTTGGGAAATGATAGCAAAGGACAAAGGTGTCACTTTTAAATGTGTAACTTAGTACTATCAGCACTGTTTATTTTCTCTGGCCATTTGAACTCTTAAAACTGCTACAGTGTGGGTATCATTTATGCGCAAGACTAGTTTTATCCGTGGGGGCAAGATTATATGCACGCAGAATAAGCTTATTCTCTAGGTAAAAATATGTAATCTATTGCAAAGTGAAGGTAAAAGTACTTGTTGAGCTAAAAATATGTACTAGCTTAGTTACCTTAAGTTAGATACTAACCTTTGTCCTCTTAGTTCTACCGCTGTCTTTTGACGTGCCTCGCTTATACGTGGAAAGTACTTAACCAGCACTCACAGATATTTAGAAGCTGTTCTAAAAAGAACAAATGGGTTTAGTTTAATAACTGTGTCGCGACTAGCAGCCTGAGTGGAAGGTTCAAATAGTCCCTGGAGCTAATGTTTATCGTTAGGTTAAAAAATGAACTAGTAAGTAAGCCTCAGCTACCTAAATAACTAGTCAAAGAGGTTTGTGTGCCTCTGTGTGTGTAAGTAGATTTTTATGCACCCTGTTGTTAGCTTGTCTTTTTCTATTTTTATTTGTATACTCAAAATGCTTTTTACTCTTAGCAGTTTACTCTTAGCAATTTTAATTTCTGAAAATTGAAGTGAAAAAAAATGAACCAGGTTATATATCAAAATATGTTTTTATGCCTGACTTAGATTTAAAGGTTTATATCCTCAAGCCATCTCTCATAAATGATAGTCATTTACCGGACCTGGTCACCTCTTGTCATTCTGAAATGTAAAGGTCTGGATTTTTTATAAAAACGAACTTCAATTTTAAGTTCAATGTATGAGGACTAAGATTATTTTGTAAGAATATATTTTTCAAAAAATAATTAAAGCTTGCTTTAATAATTTTATTGGAAATTGCTCTGTTAATAACTAGACAGACAAAACATGCCAATATTCCACCTTGTCTCCTTCCATTAGTGAATTAAAATAGTTTAACATTCAATTAAAATTATTAGAAAAGCACATATGCATCGTTCACTTTTTCTGGATCAGTTACTTTTGTAAAATAGGCATATTCATTAAAACAATGTTCATTTATTTTAGAAAAGGTGATTTGACTCTATTTTTTTCCTAAGTCTTTATTTTAATTCCAGTTAGTTAAGATACATTATTATATTAGTTTCACAAGTACAACATAGTGATTCATCAAATGTACTATCAAATGTAATCCCCATCACCTATTTCATCCATTCCCCACCCCTCTCCCCTCTGGTAACCCCCATCAGTTTGTTCTTTATAATTAATTTGTTCCTTGATTTGTCTCTCTCTTTTTTTTTTCCTTTGTCTCTTTTTTTCCTTTGCTTGTTTGTTATGTTTCTTAAATTCTATATATGAGTAAAATCATAAGGTATTTGTCTTTCTGACCGACTCCACTCCGCATTATATTCTCTAGCTCCATCCATGTCATTGCAAATGGCAAGACTTCATTTTTTATGGCTGAGTAATATTCCATTGTGTATATTCCACATCTTCCTTACCCATTCATCAGTAAGTGGACACTTAGGTTGCTTCCTTATCTTGGCTATCGTAAATAATGCGCTATAAACATAATAATTCATGTTACCCTTTGAATTAGTGTTCTTGTATTTTTGGGTAAATACCCAGTGATGTGATAGTTGAATTTTTAACTTTTTGAGGAGATCCCATATTGTTTTCCACAGTGGCTTCACCAGTTTGCCTTCCCAACAACAGTGCATAAGTGTTCTTTTTTTCCACACCCTTGCCAACACCTGTTGTTTCTTGTTGATTTTAGCCATTCTGACAGGGGTGAGATGATAGTTCATTGTAGTTCTGATTCACATCTCCCTGATGATGAGTGGTGATGAGCATCTTTTCATGTGTCTGTTGGCCATCTGGATGTCTTCTTTGGAGAACTGTCTGCTCATCTCTTCTGCACATTTTTAATTGAATTATTTGTTTTTTGGGTGTTCAGTTTTGTAAGTCACCATCTTTTAAATATTTAGCTTTTAAATATTGACATATGTTTTGCATACTCTCTATCAGATATGTCATTTGCAGATAACTTCTATTCCATAGGTTGCTTTTAGTTTTATTGATTGTGTGGAAAGTTTTTATTTTGATGTAGTCTCATAGTTAATTTTTGCTTTTGTTTCCCTTACCTCGGGAGACATATCTAGAAAGAAGCTGCTATGACTGATGTCAAAGAAACTACTGTCTGTGCTTCTTCTGGAATTTTTATGTTTTCGGTCTCACATCTAGGTCTTTAATCCATTTAGAGTTTATGTTTGTGTATGGTATAATAAAGTGGTCCAGTCTCATTCTTTTGCATGTTGCTGTCCAGTTTTCCCAACACCACTCGTTGAAGAGACTGTCTCTTTCCCATCAGGTATTCTTTCCTGCTTTGTAGAAGATTAATTGACCATATAATTGCGGGTTTATTCCTGGGTTGATTGGACTCTAATCTTAATGGTTCTCAACTTGAACTTAGATGTCTCTAAGTTTAACATTGATATCTCTTTGCTATTTGAACTTAACTTTAACAGCAAGTATTAATTTTCTATACCCAAATTTAAGAGTGTATCAGCAATTCACTGTAGAAAGGATGATTGGGAATTTTTAACCTTAGCCTTTTATCACAGTAAAAATAATCCAGAGTCCTGACTGCTGTGTATTATTTACTCTCATTTAATATCCATTCAAGAGATAGTTTTAAGTGTCTAGTACATGAATAGTCCAGAGAATATGCCCACAATAGTAAAACTGATTTTAAAAAGAAAGAAAGAGAGAGAGAGAAAGAAAGAAAGAGAGGAAAAAAGTGGGGGGAGAAAAGGTCAAGGTGTCTAACTCTCTTTTGGATTTCCAGGTACTTTTTTATTTCTTTTTGTAAGAATACGTCCTCCGGAGTCATTGTTGGAAGTAAATCCTCTTTCTGGTTGCCCAACAGTGAAGAGAACAACCCTGCAACAACAACCCCCAGAAACGTGCTTGCTTTAACTCAGCTTCCCCTGTGAATTTATGTTAGCCACATCTTTACCCTGAATCTGATCAGCAAGAGCTTCTTTTTCATTAAAAATATGGCATAGCACCTATTCAGAGAATTTATCTTTTGAGTCATAAGGATCTTCTTTTTGGGTCTGCTCATTTCCAGTATAAGTAATTCTTCCTACAAAAAGCGTATCTGTGGAATGATATCACATTATAAGAAAGCATCAGTAAAACAGTATCTTATTGCATTTTCTCAGAAAGAGCTATGGACCAAAATGTCATTACTCCACTGTTTGCTTGAATCACTGACTCTTTGACAGTAACTAACTCTAAGCCTTGGAAGAGTAGATGCGGCATCATATTCTTTATTACCGATTTAAGGGAAATCCTTTCATTTTTAACTGAGTCCATTGTTGTTATAATTCCTATATAAATGCTAAAATTTTTCTCTGTACCCAATGAACAACCTAACTAGGTTTACATTTGACATTTCCATTACCTCTATTACTTCATTATCTAATATGGACACAATGAATAAGTGTATAAAGTGATTTTCCCCCCAAAAATTAGTTTTCCGCATTCTTTTTTTAAACTTCACCTATAATAACCAAAATTACTATGGGAATGCTTATGCATTAGAACTAGCTTTCAGAGCTGAATCCCTTTTTCTAAAATCTATTTTTAAAACTGCATTAAATGCTTGTTTCATATTTCACAAAACCTAGCATAGAGCTTCGGTGAGCTTCTTCAAAAATTAATAATCTCCAAATAGTCAAGACAACTGAGAATCCCCAAATGCCTTATTCTAAGGTGATGAAGATGCATGACATTTGTTCCATTTCTAAGAATGTAACTACATTCGATAATACAGGTCATTATTTTTGACTCTGAGTTTTAAATCAGGAGTATAGAAATGACATTTTTAAAAGGCACAAAATATTCAAAAATAATAAAAGTATATAAGAATTCTACCACCTTTATGACAATAGTACATAACACATGAGGTCACTTTTATTATCAGAAAGAGATTTTTGCCTCATTTCTTCAGAAACCTAACAATGAAAAAATACATCAAACACTTAAAAATTTTTACAGAAGTTTAATAATAAATTTAATAATTTAAGAAAAACTTTATTAAAGTTAGCAAGTGATGAATGAGTAAAACCAGCTATGTACCATATACTAATGACAGTCAATAATAATTTAATGTAGCATATAATTTTCATTTATATAAAAACTAAATACATAAAAACACTTATCCTAAAAATCTCAGGGACTGAAAATGTATTCTGTGCACAAATTAGTATGGAACACCAGAAACTATGTAGTTCACCTCCAGGAAAACATTACAGCCATTCCTCCGTGGCAATCCTGTACTCCTTTGTCTGGCTAAATATCTTATTTTTTAAAACCTTACAATTCAGCTAATATCTGGATATGTCAACTGTAAAATCTTTCTGAGGGAATTAAAAACCCTAAAATTTTTTCTTAGGGAAAATAAAAGCCATATATTACTGTGCTCCTAGTTATTTTAAATACTTTGAGGTGCGTACATTCTTTCAGATTACTGTAATAGTCATAGTTTTTTTTTTTTAAGAAACAAACATTACCTGATATTAGTTAAATAACTGTTGTGCTCATACATTAATCAACCTCCTAAAAGTACCTATCCCTGGAAGTAGTCAAAATTTACTATAGCCAACAGTTAACCCCACTAAAACTGTGCAAAAACCCAGTTAGATAAACACTGCTATCCTGTTTTACATGTAGGGAAACTGAGGCTTGGAGAAGATAGTTTGTTCGAAATCACTCCACTAGTAAGTAGTAGCCAGGATTTCAACCATATTCTCCCTGACATCAAGTCTATGCATTTTGCACGACGCCACCTTGCTTCTTGGGACCTCCACACTCTAAGTATATTCTTAGTTTTAAATAAATACCTAATATTGATAGCATCAATAGCATTACATATTACAGTCTGGTTAATACCACCAGCTGAACTGAATATTTCACAATTATATCACTTATATATGAATGGTTCATCTTTTTCAGAATTCTTTCACAAATAGGATATTTCATATGTCCTTCCAAATGTTGTGGCTTAGAAAAGGGGTTTGATTTACGCATGAAGAAAACTGAAAGATGAAGTAGTGAAAGGGCCTGTGAGAACTCACACACAGACTAACTCAATGGGAAGGTCTGATTGAGTCTCCCTGCTGACTTTCACTCAACATAGTGCCAGCATTTTTTAAAGACAACCTAGTGGTTGTAAATAATGTTAAATACCATGGAATCTTAAGAATCAAAAAGGTGATTAAATCAAAAAGTGATGCTCATTGAAAACATTAACATTTCAAAAACTTTAAAAATACTGATACAATGATATCATCCAAAATATCTCATTTCTATGGTTATAACTCAGAATACCGGTGGGATTCAAGCAAATATTGTTTCAAATGTTGGCTTAGAGAAATTCCTGTTTTACTTGAACAAATTCTTACCCTGGGGCTTACCAGCTAGAATCTGGACAAAATATCTGAAGAATGAATCAATCAACCGACCTTGTAAGCAATATCAGTCTGTGCAATTGTTCTCTACAAAAATAAAGAAAAGAAAAAAAATGTCACACATCAACTGTCTCAATTTAAACATGCTTCCTTGTTAAAACCTTCATAAGGATTTCTTTCAATTGAAGGTGTAAAGAAGAAAGTCTAAATGCAAAAAAATTTATTGCAGTAAAACTCGCTTCCATTATTTCTCTAAGAATGGCAAGCAAAGACACTTTGGCCTGCATAACTCATCACTGTCCATGTACACGGGAGCTGCCCTGGGGCTTGAAAGATGTAGGTAACTTTTTTCTTCACTAATCTTTTTCTCTTCAAAAACTTTAGTCCCTAATTAGTAGATATCTCAGAGCCTCTCAGTGTAGGTCAGTGTTATACCTGCGGGAATATATGCTGTAGGTCTGCTGTAAAATAAAACCTCTATTTGAAGAAGTATCACTTTGCATTACATGGAAGTGAGCTATTACATTCTCTCTTTCTTCAAGGTTTTCCTCGAAGGGAGAATGCACCCCTGGATAATTTATTCCAAGCACCTTCTGAGGGAGGATAGAAGGCATGGCAAAGGGAGTCCATCTTTTTACCCTGGCTTAATAAATGTAGACTGGGAAAGATCTGATGTATTTATATAACTTTCATACTTATTTATAAAATACACACACACATGGATTTTTCATATGAAAAACATCATCTCCTTAGTAAAACTTGAGTGTTTTAAGAAAAAAATTTTAATGCCAGTATAGTGAACAACATACGGTGTAATATCAGTGTGAGGTGTACAATACAGTGATTCAACCCTCCCAAACATAACCCGCGCTCATCACAAGTGCACGCCTTCATCCCCTTGACTCATGTCACCCATCCCCCACCCACTTCCCCTCTGGTAACCATCAATTTGTTCTCTCTAGCTAGGAGTCTCTTTCCCTCTCTCTCTGTCTCTTCTCCTCCTCTCTCTCTGCCTTTTATTTTTTTTTTAAGATTTCATTTATTTATTTGACAGAGAGAGATCACAAGTAGTCTCTCTGCCTTTTGGTGGTGTTTTATTTCTTGTCTTTTTCATATCATAATAATGAAATTAGAGATGATAAAGAAAAAGGTCTCTCCATGAAACCCTTCTAGTGCTCAGAGACAGCCTTTTTTCTTTTTCTGGTTTCTCTGCTATTATGTTATGACAAAATTCTAGTGACTCAAAGGTGATCACCCCACACCTTTCCTGCACTTTGAGAAATCGGTATCTCTAATATTAATAGCATTAACATTAGTGAGCTATGGCACTATATTATTTTGCACTGTTAATGCTCTATGTCTGACATAAATAGTTTCTTTACCTCCATTCAAATAGAGTCTTGGTGCACAGAAGTCATGCCATCCATATCCCAAGCATATCCCCCAACCACCCAGAAGTATATCGCATTTTGCCCAATATGGGAGTAAAATAAGTGGGTTTTTTTTTTTAAAGATTTTATTTATTTGTTTGACAGAGAGAAATCACAAGTAGGCAGAGAGGCAGGCAGAGAGTGAGAGAGGAGGAAGCAGGCTCCCTGCCAAGCAGAGAGCCCAATGCGGGACTCGATCCCAGGACCCTGAGACCATGACCTGAGCCGAAAACAGAGGCTTTAACCCACTGAGCCACTCAGGCGCCCTAAGTCATTTTTTTTTAATGTGTTTCAGATTACTGAAAAATTCTTGCCCTGTCTTAGTCACATTGGACAAATTACCAAATAGCTTTGGCCTGGTTTTGCCGCCTATACAGCGAAGATAATATGACTGGGTTCATGGGGTTGCTCTATTAAGTGTGTGAGTATTCCTTACAAAATATGAAATTCTATACACGCTACTTTTGTGATTAAGCCACCTTCAGGAGTGAAGAAGACCTTTGACAAGAGGTCGTTTTTGTTCATGTTCTAACTATTGTCCCTTTTATAATTATGATTACAGAAAATTTATTGACTTTAGAACTTTAAAAGTATCAGAACTCAAGTGAGAAATGAATGGAGATACTTTGGATACATTTGGTAAGCACAAATGAGAGCCTGAGAGGGCTCAGTCTGCTGCACGCGGTCTCTGCTGTCTGGACAACCCCATTTGCCGCCTGTGTCCAGGACCACATGCGCGTCCCCGTCTCCTGTGTTAGGTGGAGCCCTGTGGAGGACGATTGTGATCTGTCCACACATGGGCAACAGTTACACTCTTCAGTCCACTCGTTTTGAAAAACTCCGTCTTTAGCCAAATCTACTAGCTTTACACTACAGTGAGGGATGCCTGGGTGGCTTAGACAGTTAAGCGTCTGCCTTCCACTCAGGCCATGATCCAGGATCCTGGGATCGAGTCCCACGTCGGGCTCCCTGCTCAGCGGAGAGTCTGCTTCTCCCTCTCCCTCTGCTTGTGCTCTCTCTTTCTCAAATGAATAAATAAAATATCTAAAAAAGTTTTCAAAAAAAGAAAATATACTTTCTATGTCTATCTGTGTATCACACCAGATGCCATATTCTGAACCCTTCTGCTCTGGTGAGAGGAAGGACCATCTTCACTTGAGATCCCTCCAGGAGTCAGTGGGCTGAATGGGGGAGTGGGAGGGGCCCTCTTCTGGAGGCTCTCACTGTTCCGGCTTTGCACTTGCCCCTTCCTTCTGTCCCGTTGACTTCAGTTGCATCTCACCACCGCTCCTGCTGGCCAGAGCGAACTGCCCGGGACCTCAACACAGCACAGGCTGCATCCACGCTTGTGAGCTTTTATCTGTGAATGTGACTCATCCTTTCAAGGCAGTTTCCAGAACAATGGCTTTAGGTCCTTAGTGGCACAAGTCATTTTATTTTCACAGCAATCTGCTTCCCGGCACATGGGAGAGATGGCCAGGCACAGCCATGTCAGCCATGGCTCATGGCGCACCCGCAGCCACTGCTCCTTCTAACATTTCGTCCCCATTAATCAGGCTCTCTCTACTAATAGATGATTTTTCTCTTGGGGAGCTGCAATCTCTTCCTCTAACAGAGTCTCTTTGGAGAAACCCAAAATCCTTCCACCAGATTTGCACTTGCCTGAACCCCTGTTATGATCTGGGCTCAGAGTCTATCACATGAGGCTCAATGGACACATGCAGATTTAGAATTTAGCCAGATTATAGAATTTAGGTGGCTGCTTCAGGATCCTCTGTTTTCCACAACAAGTAAGGAGCTCTCCAAACAGTCTATGCCATCAAAGGCTGCTCTGCCCAGAACATTCGACATAGACCATAGGAGAATATACTGTTAGGACACTTGCCTGCCTTACAGAGTCCGATCTCTGGCGATGCCATTCTATATTGTGTGTGATAAATTCCACAATGCAAGTTTACAAGAGGCATGATAGGAATGCAGAGGATAAAGCTGAACCGGAGACTTTGTTGAGAAAAAAGCCTATCACTTGAGTCACGTAGGGTGAACACAATTTCCAGACAAGCAGATAAAGGAAGGAAAAACTTACCATTAGGAAGGGACTGGGTGGGGAAACAAAAAAAAAAAAAGTTGGAGGCTAGGGGTTAGGGAGCCAAAAGAGAATGCATTCATATAATAGAAGGGGAAAGAAGACAAAAAAAAAAAAAAAAAAAAAACCACAAAAGGTAATCTTGAATAAATTCCACATCCACTCAATGCAGATATTTAAAAAATGAAACATATTTAGAGATAGTAAGCATAATCCTTCAGTGAATCCTTAAATATTTGTGACATACTGGTAAGTTAAAATGGTTTAAAACTACTATGAACACTACGATCTCAGCTGTGGAAAAATATGAAAATATTTGGATAGAAAAAAGTTGAAAGCAGGTGTTAAGAACTGCTGTCTTGGAGTATTAAGAACAAAATTAAAATGTATTGTTTTCTCTTATTTTTTGTTCCTGTTGTTTATATGGATATTGTGATCTTATGTCAACAAACATGTATTAATTATGGATTTAAAATAACGCTATACACTAGAAAGAGTCAGAAAGTTGCTAGGTATTGGCTTTCTGAAACTGGAGGTCATCTCTAATTTTTACAAAGATATGTTGTAGTAGAGAAAATATTTCAATATATGTCTAAATGTGTTTATGAGGGGCGCCTGGGTGTCTCAGTGGGTTAAAGCCTCTGCCTTTGTCTCCGGTCATGATCCCAGGGTCCTGGGATCGAGCCCCACATCAGGCTCTCTGCTCAGCAAGGAGCTTGCTTCCTCCTCTCTCTCTGCCTGCCTCTCTGCCTAGCTGTGATCTCTGTCTGTCAAATAAATAAATAAAATCTTTAAAAAAAAATGTGTTTATGATAAAAATTTGTTGGCATGTAAATAGTAATTTGGCTTCTTTTTCTTTTATACAAAGTACACACTGTACATGATAAATATGGAAAAATAGTAAATTCATACTATTGTGATAAATTTCTGAGTTTGAATCCTGATGGATTTGTATAAACCTGGACCAAGAAGATGAGGTCTGCCCTAGTATAAATACATTTTGGTCATTATTGAGAGATTTTGAGGAAGGTTCTCTAACACAAAAGATGGCTCCCTTTTATCTGTGCTCTTTTGTTGATGAAAATCCTTAGCAGTCACCCAACTTCTGCAGGCAAGAGTTAAAATGCAAAAGCTATCTGAGATGAGAACACATTTAAAGGTTAAGTTTTAAAGGTTAAGTTAGCTTGCATTTGTTTCCCAGCTTCCTGGGGGATAGAAGGAAGGGGAAAATGGGAAGCTTTGCTTCTGATCAGGGGCAGGTGAGAAGGGAATGCTGGAAGCAGACATGCTTCTTTTCTTGAGTCTCTCGTCACCAGGCTGTGAGCAACTTGAGAGCAGGAACTGTGTCCTACTCATGCCTCGTTAATCCCCGGCCCCTAAGACAGTGTCCAGTGCACTGCAGGAAGTAAGATGAGGAAGGGAGGGAGGAGAGGAACAAAAAAAGAACTGCTCAAGAAAACTGCTAAGGATCTACCAATACTGCTAAGGATCTACCAATACTACCAATAGTGCTAAATACTGGGAACAGGCTGTCAGAAGGAAAATAATCTTTACCATTTTTCTCAACATTAACGTGGTTGGCTACTTCTAGCCACATATTCCAGGAACAGATGGAGGAGGACAAAAAAGAGAGAAAGAAGAGCACAGAAAGTATTTGGTTCCACTATTGGCTGATCAAAAAATACCAAAACAGAAACCCAAACAAACAACAACAAAACCCCAAAACAAAAACAAGGAGCAAAGAAGAGAGAAAAGAAAAGAAAAAGAAAAGAGTCAAAGGAAAACAAAACAAAACAAATTCTTTCCAGCCAAAACAATTTAAAAGATCAATACAAGGATAAAAACACATTTCAGTAATGTTTAGTGGAATCTAATGAAATGAAGTCTTCTGAAAATTCTTACCGTTTAGGTTTCCTTTTCTCTCATAGGAAAACAGCATATAAGTTTAGGAAAGCTTGGAATAGAAATTGAGATTCTAACTATATTTTCTCAGCTTTCTAAAGTTTTATGACAAAAAGCAAGGACAATCACGGCACACACATGCCCTGTATTTGCCAGGTTAATGGGTAGGCTCTGTGCTCAGAACACCACTAATTTCCATAACTAGGCGAGTGTAGAGATTTGTCCTCTTGTATTAACTCAAAAATACCTACTACTAAGGGATCAGAAGTTCAGAGATTAGTAAGCCTCTCAAATTTAGTCAGTTACGACTCTTTATCCAGTTTCAACATCTGACTTTTCTTCAGCATGCAGTCATGCCCCCTATAAAGAACATTTAATGCACAAAAAAAATGCATTTGAACTGACAAATTAAGGAGATCTTGTCCACATTATGAAATGGGGGGGTTAGCTTTGATTAAAAACAGTTTATATAATGCAGTTTAAAGGATTTGTTTCGCAAAAATTGAAATACTATATTGTTCTAAAAGCATTTGTGTGGGCACATGAGTTGTATCTGTACAATTAATGAAACAAATACATTTTACTGTTGTCAATACACTTTTCCTCATAAAATCTAACAGTCAGTGTTTTGTATTTATGAAAAGAGTAGATAGGTAGAGATAGATGACAGATAAATAGATACAGTGTATGACGGCAATAATTAACATTATTTTTTGCATACTGGTACAAGAAAAGAACAATCAACTGGCTTTTGTGGCCAGAACAAATATAATACCTACACATAAAGACATATATTCCATCAAATTCCTTACCCAAAGGACAGAAGAAAAAGGAAAGAACTCTAGCACTCCAGAATTAAAAAGTTAATTTTTATGAGTTAAAAATTGCCCACTGGACACCTAGCTTCTTTGATCCATAACCACAAAAGGTTACGTTTCCTTCACTCACTCAAAATACTCCACAGTCCCCGGAACAAACTTAGACATACAGGGATAGCTGCTGTTTAAACAGAAAACTAATTTTAAAACTGATTTCATACATGTTTTCAACATTTTTCTCTCTTTTTCTGTTTGATATTTCAGATTTAAGTTCTTCTTAAAACTCTAAACCTGGGAATATATAAAGTTTGCTTGTGTCTGGTTTCAAAGATGGGCCTTTTTTTCCCCCCTTTTCTTTTCTTTTCTTTTTTTATGCACAAAATGTCTGCCAAGCCTGAAAATGATGCAGATCATGTTTCTATGTCTGTTAGGTGGCGCTTACCAAGCAGTCTGGCTCTGGTCAGGGATTTTTCAACTGCTCACTGTGGTGGAATTACAGTAGGGGATTGCGAGTGGGGTTAGTGGGAAGGAGGCTTTGTCCCTGCTGCATTTAAAATTACATCTAATCTTATCAAGGCGCTCGTCATTGTTTCTGGCGGCCAGGAGCAGGTACAGTACTGCTTTTGTTCAAGTCAGTAGCTTTGCTGAATAAAGTTGAGGGAAAAGCCAAGACTAAATAATTTTCTTTCAGAACCTCATGTGCTGATTGAAAAAATGCTTTGAAAGAGAACGAGAGGAGGGTGGGGGAGGGAAGAGAGACAGGTAAAGTCACAATGGAAAAGTATCCATGTGTAAGAAAAGAAGCAGTGACTTAAAGATTGGGGGGAGAACTATTACAGAAAAAATTTGCTCAAAAATACTCTAATTTTTAGCCCCTAAAATGGACAGGCTCGTTTTCTTTGGCATAATATTACCATAAAATTCGGGGGACACACTTTGTCTACCTCTTCCGTTTGAGAAAACTGAAAGCTAAAGTAAGTCTACATTTTTTTTTTTAATAAATGGCACGTAGCGACAAAGCACAGTTTCTCTCCTACAAATAAATATTCCTAGACCTTGTTTGTATCAAGGATCCCCCATCGATGTTCCTTGCCTTTTACTATGCTAAAAATATAAGTTGCAGAGTCTTTGGTCACAATTGTTGAGGTCGTGGTAGACTGGTGACAATGAAGGAATCGTAAATCCAACTTCAAAAAACTTGCTCTGACTGGCTTTGGACGAAACAGAGACACTATAATTCTAACAACCAGAACAATGTAATCATCAGTGAGAAAAGAACCTCCTGGTTTCCCGTGTGTCAATAAAGAGTGCAAGTTAATTCAGACAGAAATAATTGGCATTAAGATTTGCAAGACATGCCATAATGGTAGTTTGAAAATTAAGATGAGAAGTAGCTTGTTCAAACATGCTCAGTTTTAAAATCTGGTGAAGTAACCTTAGTTACTCACAGACATGTTCTAGAAAATAAAGTTTCTCCCCAAAATGACTGGTTTGGATTTTTATCATGTATAGTTAAATAACAACAAAATAAATTAAACATTTTCTGAGGCTCAAAAACTATTTTTCAGTGTGCTTTCAAAAGATCAAAAACCAAATTACTGAACTTCTTGATCAGTAACAGTCTTATAATAATGCTATTATCTATGATTCTCATCTTCATTAGGTTCAGAGTATACTAATTATAATATTTAATTTTATTATTATGGTCAGGAAAGTACCTCAAGCTGTGTGTTATGGAGGGGTGTAAATTTATATTTACATAAATTTATATTTATATAAATTCTGATTAGATGTATTTTAGTGATACACTCTTTCTCCATGTTACACTATTAAACAGACAACTATTTTGACACTTTTCAAAATAGTGTGCAGAGAGAATGCAGATATAAAAACTACAATTCTAGAAATGTAAAAACTGCAGAGGTGCATTTTGTACTTCGGTAGATCACTATAAGTAACATAGGACTAAAATTAACATTCACATTATTTTTGATACATTAAAATCAAGTGTACACAAGTCAAAGCATTTTTAAGTTATACTGTAAGTTCTTTAACTGTCACCTTTTGTTCTTATATCCATTTGTTGTGTAGATCATCATGGAATCATTTGATTAATAGCTGCTGTAATCATCGTGCTGAGTTGCTAAAATGAATCATAATCATGACTTTATAATAGTTTTCTTTAAATCAAATATAGTCAGATATTCTATATACATTTTGTCATTTGATTGCATTTCCAGTCATCTAATAAAAGTAGCAAAGTGTCATCTATTTAAATGGATCATTCTTTAGTATGAAACCTTGTATAAACGGCCTTTGTGCAATTGCATTCACTTTTTCAGTGAGAAAGCTTCATCACATTTCTTAATCACATTCAAAAATCAACTATTACTGTTAATGTTATATTATCTTTTATTATTTAGTTATAGAAATCAAGAGACAGTATATACATCACCTTTGTAAAAGCCAAATAAATTATTTTATTAAATGTTCAATTAATAAATTTCAAAATGGGGTTTTAAAATTAGGTAGTGGCCCCTGAAAATGTCCTTCTCTCATATGACCTTCACTCAGAGGTCTTTTACTTCTGCCACTAGAAATTCTTACGTATCTCAATACTATTGCCATTCACAGGAAATAGGAAATCATGTTTCTCGCTGTTAGTCATACTAAATAAAGACTTCCTCACTTTAAATTTGTTTTAGGAATGGATAAGAAATTGAATATTTGTTTTTATTTACTAATTGGATTCCAAATATGCATTTAATTTTTACTTTCCTTAAATCATTTCTGTAATTTTTATTAAATAAATTATATTTCACTTTATCTGTTTCCCAAACTGATCTTATACTGAGTTTTAATAAAAATCTAGGGCCTGAGGTAGAAGACAGAGATGGGAGAAAGAGTAGAAATGGTTCCTAAAAATAAAAGTTGGGGAGGGGTTTTCTAATTCTTTCGGCTGTCCTTCATCTTCTTCATTCACCAATTTGAGACAACTTCTACTTTGTTGTTCTTTTGTTTCTAAGAAGTTCCTTTTCTTCCTCAATTAAATATTCAGTAGAGGGTTGAAGTATGCTGAAGATTTATCACAACCAAGGAAAAGCAGGGGAAAGAAGTGCAGGTAACTTCAATTATGTACAGCTATACTATACATCATTCATTTAGAGATGGTTAAATCTGGCCATCGTGGATTTTGAAAACAAGAAAACTGACACATAAGATGAATTGCTTTTATCACAAGCTATAGACCATCAGTGATTTCACTTTGAGTGCAAAATTAAAACTCAGATTTTATGAGATATACTAATGATTTGACTATCTTGCAATTTGGAAAATAAACTTTCAGTTTAAAAAAGAAGCCTCTTTCCTTTCACAATTGTCAAATTATTTGCTTGAAAGAGAGCCTAAATTTGTTGTCTTCATAGGTGCTGATTCTCATTAAACCTTCATCTCCTAGAACAGGGGGCCATACTTTTACTGACTACTGCACTGGGGTCTCTATGCCACATCTGTCCTGTACATAACTCAACTCTCACAGCGACTATAGTCAAAATCACATATGCTCAAAGGATATTCAAAATTACATGTGACTTCTTAAGCCATTCTGATTTGATTAGGGAAAAGCTCAGACGTTTATTAAGATTTAATTAAGTAATAGTCAATGACAAAATTTTCTCATCACAGAGAAATGAGTGCATTAGCTTATGCTGAGTCTCCGCCACCAGGGCTCTAACCCAGCCCCCCCCCCCCATTCCTTTAATTCTGAGCCAGGGGAGACCTTTGTAGCATCATTGGAACCTCACATGTCCAGCCCCAGGCTCCTTCACCACTTTCCACCATCTACCTTCACCCCGGCCTCCCTCAAATTCAAGAAGCTCAACAAAAGGGAAGTAAAATTTGGGGGTGACTGTGGGGGTTAGAGCAGGACTCAAGGCCCAGGCGCTCTACCAGTTTGGCCTTGAGGCTTAATGAATATTATTTTTTACAATGGGACAAAGTAGTTGAATAATCTTTGAAGGATTAAAAAACCGCCAATAGAAAACCCCCTCCACCATAGAAAACTATAGTCTGAGTTCCCTCCAATGTATAATTTTTTTTGCAATAAACCCTACTCATAAACTGGAGGCGAGTATTCTAAGGAAGAAAAAAAATGACAAAACTTTCAAATTAAAGGATGCAGTGCTAATGCTCAGGCACACTATTAGCAGATAGGTTGCAATCTGAGCAGCCCACAGACAAATCCAAGAGGGCAAATTCCTATGCCATTTTAAAGGAAGTTGTCAGACAAAAACAAATTGTCCTTCCGGTATCAGGGGATGAGACAGAAAAGGCAAGAACTCAAAACTTGACCGTCTGTGGCTTTAGTTAGGTGAAAGGAAACAGTCTTACATTCTTCATTAACCCTAGCTTTTGTTAATTAGGAAATTTCCTGCTGTGAAAACCACTAACAGAAAGGCCGGCCGCTATTTGGTGACCTAGCAAACACGTCATGCAAGGATTTTCACAAGTGCTTCCTCATAGACCTAATACTTAATTTATTGGAAGATTATTTTTTCCTGTAATAATATACTTTCTTGTTATATATCTGTAATACAAATTCACTTTTTGATTTTTCCCATGTTTGAGAAAGGACCTCTATTTTCCAAGGAAACCAGCTTCCAAAATAACTTACCCAATTTTGTGATAAATTTAAGTTCTGGTGAGTTGAAACCACAAGCTGTGTGTTTCTTGTCTTTTCTACAAACATGTTGCTTTATCAGAATTTCTTTACACGAATTCTCTTGATTTTCACTATCATCAAAGAAAATGCAAATTATCTGCTTTCAGAGCACTGAAGGTTACATTGTTTCTCCATGACGAGCACACTGCATTTTTATGTGGTGCGTTTCTGAGACAGATGTGCCACAGCGAGCTGGTTCCATCCAGCAAAACCTGTAAAGTATTGTTGCGGTAGATGGTCAGTTCTGACATCAATGGAAGAGAAGACGAAGGTTTGGAAGTGAAGGTTTTTCGTGCATTCATGGAAAACCCAACCTCTTAAAAAGTTGCAACTGCTTCATTGCACTAAAATCTGAACTTAATCAACTCAAATTCATTGTAGTTGGGTGGAGGTGAAATGAGGGCTTTGGGAATCACCGTTTTATTCTGGTATATATGCTTGTAAATCCCTGGAACCACCTGACCGGAGGTAGAAACAAGCTAATAGATACAAGACAGAGATGAGAGGAATATTTGCCTTGTCAATTCCTACATGGAAACCAATTTTGTGTGGTTTCATTTTTTTTTTTCCTGTTTTACTCTGGATTGCTTCCCATACCATTTTACAAAATCTTTCATTTTCAAACTTCAAAGATTTTCCAAATCTTTCAACCGATCTGAAGCTGCCAATGTGTTTTCTCTCTAATAGACCCAGTCATGTGCATTCTGTCCTTGAGCCCGATCTTAGATTTCGGCTCACACCCGGGGTGAATTCAGGAGGCCTGCGATGAGTCCACGCAGCTCCTTTGATGCTTCGGTTTTTACACATCCCGCAAGCAGCCCAGTCTCTGGCTCCTCGCACACAATAGTCTTTGCAGAAGCTGCGGTGGAGAACTTTCTGATGACGTTTCCCCGTAATCCAAGGGAGTTCGATTGGCTACTTTTTAAATCTCCTAATTTTGCACAATTTAGACTCTTTCTATTGGAAATAAAATCCAGGTTTTTTTCAGGAGGTTTTTTTAAAAACATGACCCACAAAATTATAACAAAATGTTTCTCCTTTTAGTACAAAAGAAAATGCATGTAAATTTTCAGGGTCATCTAGATTCAACATTACCAAAATTCTATCCCGCAAAATAACCTGCGGGCTAGCTAGAAGTCCAGAATGTTTCTCCTTCTCTGGCTCACACACTAGCCTTCCTCAGGGCATTTAACTATCAGTTTGAAATTGTTGAAACACGCTTAAATTTAGGATAAGTGCTGGAAAAGTCTAGAGCAAAAAATAATAGCAATACATTTCAGTTGTTGTGATTTGGAAGAACTTATCTTCCTCCCCTGAGGGCTTAATGAACGCTGCAACTTTTAGCCTGATTTTTAAAATGCATTGACAGCTTTTCTAATGTGCCTTAATCAGCTTTAATTTCTCAGTGATTTTAGTTGGTAGTGTTACTGTATTTGGAAAAGATAAAAAGAATCATTTAAGAGGTTTTTTTTTTTTTTTTTTGCTCCTTTCATTCCATCTTAAAAACATAAGGCATAGAGAGTGATAATGTACTGAGTTCCAATAGCTTTTGATATTCACCCACCAAATTGTTCATTAAAGAGAAACACCGAAAAGGAAAGAATAAAATGTCTGTTTTTTATCATATGAAAACTCCTAGGTTTTTTTTTTTCCTCTTTTATCATGTAGGTGGTAAGTGGGACCTTGCAGGGTACAGAGAGGCTCCTCACAGCATTTGCTGGGAAAAGCTAAGATTTCCAAGTTTTGTTGTGCAAATGGTTCTAACAGTTGAAACTATGTTTATGTCACCTGAGGAAATAACCTTGAAAGAGACTAAGTTTGCCCTGGGTCAGACACAGTGAACCAAGCAATCTGAAACAGTGTGTGGTCCTTCCTTTTTCTACCAAGCTGCTTCTGGTCATTTCCCAACAATGTATCATGGAAACATATGTATGTAACAGATTTTAAGGGCAAATGAGAAATGCTCCATCCCCCCTGCTTAAGGAAGTTAATGGGATCCAATAAATTCTTTTATAAGTATTTTCCTTCTCGATGGTAACTGAGATGCCACAGCATCTTGGATCCATATATATTTGGGAAATTTTCCTCAAATAACTAAATTTGGCCAACCTACCTCTGATTTCAGATGACCTCTAGGCAGATTTCCAGGAGGAAGACAATCTCAAGTAGTGTCTGTTTCTGGTCCAAAGGGCAACTGCATTGTGTCAAAGGTCTGTGTTTGAGTTCTAACTGCCATTAAATTACTCAGCAAATACTTATTGAAAGCTTAGTGTCTTCCAGACACTATAGTTATCACTGATATACAACAATAAGTAAGAAAGTCACCACTCTTGTCTTGTGGACTTTTGAGGCTATTAAAATAGTCAGACGGGGCGCCTGGGTGGCTCAGTCAGATAAATGTCTGATCTTGATCTTCGCTCAGGTCATGATCTCAGGGTCTCTGTGCTGGGCATGGAGCCTGCTTAAGATTCTCTCTCTTCCTCTCCCTCCACCTTTCTCCCAACCCCCTCTCATACTCTCTCTCAACAACAACAACAACAATAATAATAATAAAGTCAGATGAGCAAATAAGAAATTATAACACAGCATGATAAAAGTTATGACAAAGAAGTACAGAATTTTGAAGCCCCTGGGAAGTGCACTAGATTA
Source organism: Taxidea taxus jeffersonii (assembly GCA_003697995.1). Lineage (NCBI taxonomy): Eukaryota > Metazoa > Chordata > Mammalia > Carnivora > Mustelidae > Taxidea > Taxidea taxus. The sequence continues at coordinate 24,338 of RCUC01154509.1, forward strand.
GTTTCATATGACCGCTGTACCAAACTGTCAAAACTTAGTGGTTTAAAACAATATAAATGTATTACATTATAATTCCAGGGGTCAGAAATCTGAAATGCATCTCACTGGGCTGACATGAAGGGGCCAGCAGGATTATGTTCCTTCTGGAGGTTCTGGAAAAAATCTTTTGCTTTCTTTTGCTTTGTCCAGACTCTAGAGGCTGTCTGCCTTCCTTAGTTTGCCCCCACCTTGCCACGTTTAAAGTTATCTTGGCCAATGGAATTTTTGTTTTCTTGGCTTTCTTTTCACATTGCATCTCTTTGACACTGAGTCTTCTGGCTCCCCATTCCACTTGTAAGGACTCTTACAACTGCATTGGACCCACCTAGATAATCCAGGATAGTCTCTCCATTTCAAGGCCACCTGATTAACAATCTATATTCCATCTACAATCTTAATCCAGCCTTTCCTGGTAACATAACATGTACATGGGTCTAGGGATTAGGACTAGAATGTGGACCTCATTGAGGGTATTATTCTGCCTACAGTAAGCCGTGTCTGGAATGAGAAGGATACAGTGTGAGGAAAGGCTTCTTTTTTTTTTTTTTTAAAGGTAGTTTGATTTCTTTTTTTTTTAATATATATTTTTTTAAAGATTTATTTATTTATTTTTTGGACAGACAGAGATCACAAGCAGGCAGAGAGAGATTAGGGGAAGCAGGCTCCCTGCTGAGCAGAGAGCCTGATGTGGGGCTGGATCCCAGGACTCTGAGATCATGACCTGAGCTGAAGGCAGAGGCTTTAACCCACTGAACCACCCAGGCGCCCCGGAAAGGCTTCTTATAGGGCTAAAATGTAAGATAAGTCTTGAAGGATAAGTAGAATTTAGATAGAGGAAAGGAAGATTTAACAGGCCTGGGGCGGTTGGGGGGGGTGCTTCTCTGTTTTGATTTTAGCAACAGCATGTGTAGGGGACCAGGAAGTACAGAGAACATGGGAAGATGTAAGAAAAAATTAAGTATGGTCTGAGCTGAGACTGTGAGGGTAAGGGGATGTCTGGCAAGAGATAAACGCCAATGGTTAAGCGGTTGCGCAAGACTTTGGAAAAGATGGTAAGAGTTAGGAGTGTGCTAACTAGAATGCAGACAGGAAATGCAGGGAACAAGGTGATTGATGCAATTGAACAATATGTCACCCTGGGTTGGCCAATGGAGGTCAAAGCCCAAGTTTGGAGGTGCATTGAAGGGCACGGGACAGTTAACAGAATAGAAAAAAAAGTTAGTTGTAGCTAAACTCAAGTAGAAGGACACAGACAGTCCTGGGCAACTCTGCATGTAAGCAGCCATAGCAAAATGGATTAATTTCAAAATGAATGAATTATAATTTGGCTTAGTGCCATAACAGAGAAGTACAGTGTGCAAAGAATACACATCCGAAGCCCTAAACTTAGCTGGGTGCCAAGGAAATTTTAAGAAGAAACATTTAAGCTGAAATCTGCATGATAAGAAATCACCAGATGAAGGGGGAGGGACTTCAGGCAGAGAGAACAGCAAACACACACAGAGCCTAAGGTAGGAAGGAGCATGCTCTGTTCCAGAAGTCAAAAGGCTAGTACCTTCATAGAGAGAGAAGACAGGGAAAAGGGAGAGTCAGACAAGTCAAGGTTGGTGAGATACAAGGATGGGAGTGGGTGCGGGGTCATAGAGTCCTATAGGGTCTGTTACGGATCAGAAACTTGGTCCTGAGAGCATTGAGAAGCTACCCATAGTTTAACTGAAAGAATGGCAGGATGGAATTACCTTTTAGAGAGATCATCTGCCTGCAGTATTTTTACCAAGGCAGTAAAAAATAATATACCTGTGAAAGAGCCCTGTGGTTTGCTTGGGTGGGAAGACTGTATACATCAGAAAAAGAAAAAGAGAAGCAATCACTCCTGGAAGTAAAAACCGAGTTGATTCTGCCTTCCAGAGATAGGGCATTATTCTTCTCTGGGGAGAAGGTTTTTTTGTTTTGTTTTGTTTTGTTTTGTTTTAAGAAAAACACCTTTATGGTGGAAGCTGTTTGCTTTCATTGAGAAAGGTCAGGTCCCTGACCTAGATGTTTGGGGCTGGATGGGCGAGCTGGGAATCAAAGCTGTACTCTTACTCTGCACAATAAGTGAGAAGAATTTGGCTGTGCAGCAGGCAGCCTGGGAGAGGGGCCTGGGAAAGAGGAGAAAGGGGAGTTGCCAGAAAGATCTAGGAAAATAATAAAGAGGGCTGCTGTCACATAGCTGGAGGCTGGAGCATCCAAGGACGCACAGCCATGAAAAACTTCCGATGGAGGGGATGGTTGACAAATTACTGGGAACGTTCGTATCTGTAGCCGACATTAAATTTGAGGTATTTTCAGACCTGTAATTACCTTCTGCAACCCTCAAGTCCGTGGTAAAAGGCTGCCGCTCTTAGGAGCCCCAGTTTGTGGTGCTCTGCGAGGGTGCAGGAAGACAAGGGGCACCCCACACCGGGCCAGCACAGGCAGGGAGAGCGGGCCACGGTCAGGAGTGAGCAGCAGCACGTGCGCTTCACAGATGGGCGCCGGCAGGGGCGCACACGCACGCCAGAAAAACTCCAGAGACTGGGGAGGATTCCCGCCTTCCCACAGTAGAGTTCAAGCCATTTGATTTAGATACGAAAGTTAAGGATGATCATAGGAAACTTGCAGATATGAAAATAGGAAACATCTGGATTGTAGCCGTTTATATTTGGGATCAAACCAAACACGAGGCTTGAGAGCTATGACAGTTTAATGTTTTGTTCTCAAGAAAGTCTTGACAAAATTTTTTGGAAATGTCCAGCTAAGGCTATCTTTGCAGATGTCACTAATAGGTTACTGAATAAAGAATATACTAAAGTATTGAATGTTACATCATATACAAAATGAAATCTAATATTCTCTTGATCAAAATTAATCCACGGTCAGAATGCATCAATATGTTGCCAATATGAATGTTGCTTTTCTAGCAAATCCTGGCCACAATGTCAAAAAAAAGCCTGATCTTTAGATACCATCATGGAAATGGCAACCAAAGTTAATAACCAAAAAATAAGCTTTATATTGGGTGGTCTTTATTAAAATACCAAAACACAGGAAAACTTTTAACAAAACATTTTGTTTCAGGGGCTTGCCCAACCTTTTTTAAAATTTTATTCATTTATTTTTTTAATAGAAGGATTTCATCTGCTTTTGCAAATTCACTGGTCATGATGAGGATGTTAAGAGGGCAGCTGTTAAGAAATTTCTGTGAGCATCTACAATAAAATATGTACATATAAAAGCAAAATAGATATTCAGGATGTTTTGTGGGGGATATTTTTATAGATCTACATAATCATAGCTATATGATTATATCATATATATGATATATCATAGCCATAATTTTTTTTTAATTTATCCAGGTGGTTGTGAGAAAGGCAGAATTGCCCTTTCTTCTCTACATTGTGTCATCTGTGGCTTGCCATAAAGTCCATATTCGTGAAAAATGTCAACTCAACTTCATTATGTTTTCTGTTCACCTGTGATTATTTAGGAACATTTATAGTCCGTATTAAGCTTCAAGTCAAAGAAATGTAAATGTTCTTTTTCTTCTAAGTCTTCTTTCATTTTCCTTTAGTTATTTATATTTCAAAATGTTCAGCTCAATAATGTTGGAGGTTTCCATAAGAAAGCAGGTTTCCATGACATCAGCCCTGCAAAGGCACAAATAAATTATTTTGTGAGGCAATATTATTTTTGCTTTTGCCATTCACGTACTCAATCGTTTTTGAACAAGAATCTATGATAGGTCACACAGTCACCATGTGACTCTCATAACCTGTATAGAAATGACCAGCTACATCCCTTATGCTCACATGTTCATGGAGAACTAAAAGACAAGAAATACTGGGTAGTAAGTGCTTTTGTTCTGTAAGTACAAATTCATATTTTGCTTTTCTTTTTCCTTTTTGCAAGAATGTATTCTGCTACATGATTTGTGACACCACAAATTCTGTTTCTATCATTTTCTAATTACTAATAGCCCAAGGAAGTATTAGTATTAAGGGCATCCTGTTTTCCAAGAAAACCAGAGTCTGTCACTTGTCCAGAGTTGATTTTCTTAATCCTTATGTTTTTATCAATATAATCAAATAAGATTTGAGTGATCCCACTCTTAACATCCCTCACATTAGTTTGGTTATGGCATTCTTGCAAAAGGCTATCGTACACATTCATCTTTTTAAAAAGAAGAGAATCATATGCTCAAAATTAAAGCCGACTTACTTTGACCTTGCTTATAATAACGAACAGGTGTTTAGCACTATTGACGCCATTCAAGATCATGCTAGGCACTATTAATTGAGTATCTCGTTAATTTTCGCAAGAACTCAAAGCTGTTAAGTAGCAGGATCTATGGATCAATGGTTCTCAAACTTGAGTGTGCATTAGAATTATGTGGCGTTCAAAGTATGTGTTAAAATACTTGCTGCATTCCACCCAGAGAGTTTCTGATACCAGTCAGTCTAGGTTAAGGCCTGAGAATTCACATTTTGAGGAGGTCCCCAAGCAGTGCTGGTGCTACTGGTATGTGGGCCACACTTTGAAACCACTGTTATGGATCCAGTTTCAAAGTACCATGGCCCACAGGCCAAATCCAGCCAACAGGGCTTTTTCTTGTTCAGTTTGGAAGCTAAGATTGGTTTTAGTTTTGAATAGTAAAAAAAAAAAAAATCAGTGACACCTGGGTGGCTCAGTCAGTTAAGTGCCTTCAGCTCAGGTCATGATCCTGGGGTCCTGGAATCAAGCCCCACATTGGGCTCCCTGCTCAGCAGGAGCTTGCTTCTCCCTCTCCCACTCCCCCTGCTTGTGCTCTCTCTCAGTCAAATAGATAAAACAAAATCTTTTTAAAAATAGTGGAAAAGGGGCTCCTGGGTGGCTCAGTGGGCAGAGGATTCAGCTTGCGTCATGATCCCAGGGTCCTGGGATCGAGCCCTGCATCGGGCTCTCTGCTCAGCAGGGAGCCTGCTTCTCCCTCTCTCTCTCTCTGCCTGCCTCTCTGCCTTCTTGTGATCTCTGCCTATCAAATAAAAAAATAAAATCTTTAAAAAAATAGTGAAAAAAATTTAAAAGAATATTTTGTGACACACACAAAAAATCACATGCAAGTCAGATTTCAGTATCCATAAATAATATTTTATTTATTATAAAAAAAAGATGTCATGATCCTGGGGTCCTGGGATCAGTCCCCCATCGGGCTCCTTGCTCAGCAGGGGGTCTGCTTTTCTTTCTGCCCGCTGCTGCCCCTGCTGGGCTCTCTCATTCACTCTCCCTCTCTGACAAATAAATAAATAAATAAAATCTTTTTAAAAATTTGCCAATAACATACAGCATGGTGACTACAGCTAATAATATTGTATCATATATTTGAAAGATGGGAAGAGAGTAGATCTTAAAAGTTCTCATCACACATGTGCGCACATACACACATTGTAGCTGTGTGATGATGGGTGTTAACTAGACCTGTAGTGGTGATCATTTTACGGTTCACACATATATTGAATCATTTTGTTATACACCTGAAACTAATATAACGTTTTAGGTCAATTATATCTCAATACAAAATTGCTAATCCCCGTCATAGATGGAAGCAAGATCTAGGTTACTTAGCACGTGGTAGTGTTGGGCTTCACGCCCAGGTCAAACTTTATTCATGTAAGAACTCACATTCTTTTTTTTTTTTTTTTTTTTTAAGATTTTATTTATTTGTTTGACACAGAGAGAGATCACGAGTAGTCAGAGAGGCAGGCAGAGAGAGAGGGGGAAGCAGGCTCCCTGCTGAACAGAGAGCCCGATGCAGGGCTCAGTCCCAGGACCCTGAGATCATGACCTGAGCTGAAGGCAGAGGCTTAACCCACTGAGCCACCCAGGCGCCCCAAGAGCTCACATTCTTAACCAGTTTTAAAAGATGTAGAAATTCACTTTTTTAAATAATTGTATTTGGCGTACAATGTTATATTAATTTCAGGTGTACCACACAGTGATTTGACAATTCTATGCCATATCCAATGCTCACCACTGTAAGTGTAGTCACTGTCACTACACCACATGAAGGCGTGATTGACTATATTCCTTATGCTGTTCTTCCCATCTCGGTGACTTCTTTATTTTATAACTGGAAGTTTGTTCCTCTTAATCCTCTTCACCTAACTCACCCACCCCTTACTCACCTCCCCTCTGACAGCCACCGGTTTTCTCCCTGTATTTCAGAGTCTGTGTTGTTTTGTTTGTTTCTTCATTTACTTTGTTTCTCAGATTCCCACAATAAGTGAAATCATATGGTATTTGTCTTTCTCTGACTTATTTCACTTAGCATAATACCCTCTAGGTCCTTCCATGTTGTTGCAAATAGTAAGATTTCATTCTTTTCTGTGGTTGAGTAATATTCCATTGCATATGTATACCAATCTTCTTTATCCATTCATCTATTAATGGACACTTAGGTTGCTTCCATTATCTGGCTATTGTAAATAATGCTGAAATAAACACAGGGATGCATATATCTTTTTGAATTAGGGTTTTCATTTTCTTTGGCTAAATACCCAGCAGCGGAATTACTGGATCATATGGTATTTCTATTTTTAATTTTTTTGAAACTCCATACTGTTTTCCACAGTGTCTGAACCAATTTATGCTCCCACCAATGGTGCACAAGGGTTCCCTTTTCTCCACATCCTATCCAACACTTGTTATTGTTTGTCTTTCTGATACTAACCATTCTGACTAGTCTGAGATAATATCTCATTTTGATTTGCATTTCCCTGATGATTAGTGGTGTTGAGCATTTTTCATGGGTCTGTTGGCCATCTGAATGTCTTCTTTGGAAAAATGTCCATTTTTTAATCTAATTTTTTGGGTTTTTTGGTGTGGAGTTATGTTAGTTCTTAATACATTTTGGATATTAATCCCTTATTGGATACACCACTTGCAAATATCTTCTTCCATTCATAAATTTGTCATTTTGTTTTGTCCATAGTTTCCTTTCCTGTGCTAAGGCTTTTTATTAGTCCCAATAATTTTTTTTGTGTTTGTAGCGCTTGTCCAAGGAGACATATCTATAAATATGTTGCTATGGCTGATGTCCAGAAGATTACTGTCTATATTTTCTTTCAGGAGTTTGAAGATTGCAAGTCTCACATTTACATTTTTAATCTATTTTGAGTTCATTTTTGGGTATGGTATAAAACAGTGGTCCAGTTTCTTTTCTTTTCTTTTCTTTCTTTTTTTTTTTTTTTAGGATTTGTTTATTTATTTTATGGAGGGGCAGAAAGAGAGAATCTCAAGCAGACTCTTCACTGAGCAAGGAGCCCTATACAGGCCTCGATCCCACAACCCTGAGCTCATGACCTGAACTGAAACCAAGAGTCAGACACTTAACCAACTGCGCCACCCAGGCGCACTGGTCCAGTTTCATTCTTTTGCATGTTGCTGTCCAGTTTTCCCAACCCCATTTATTGAAAAGACTGTTTTCCCCATTGTATATTCTTGCTTCCTTTGTCATAGATTAATTGGCCATATAAATGTGGGTTTATTTCTGGACTCTCTATCCTGTTCCATTGATCTACATATCTATTTTTGTGCTAGTACCATACTGTTTAGAATACTATAGCTTTGTAGTATGTGTTGAAATCTAGGATTCTGACAACTCCATCTTTGTTCTTCTTTCTCAATATTGTTCTGGCAATTCAAGATCTTTCATAGTCGATACAAACTTTAGAACTATTTAATACTCTGGAAAATGTTATTGGTATTTTGATAAGTATTGCTCTGAATCTACAGATTGTTTTGTGTAGTATGGACATTTTAACAGTGTTAATTCTTCCAATCCATGAACATGGAATATCTTCCCATTTGTTTATGTTGTCTTAAATTTCTTTCATCAGTATCTCATAGTTTCTAGGAATATAGGTCTTTCACCTCCTTGGTTAATTTTATTCTTAGGTAGTTTATTCTTTTTGGTTCAGTTGTAAATGGAGTTGTTTTCTTAATTTCTGTTTCTGTTACTTTGTTATTAGCACATAAAAATGCAACAGATTTCTGTATATTAATTTTGTATCTTGCAACTTTGCTAAATTCATTTATTAGTTCTAATAGTTTTTTGATGGAATCTATGGAGCTTCCTCTATATAGTGTCATATCATCTGCAAATACTGGCAGTTTTACTTCTTCCTTACCAATTTAGATGCCCTTTATTTCTTTTTCTTGTCTGATTGCTGTGGCTAGGACTTCCAGTACTATGTTGAATAAAAGTGGTGAGAGTAGACATCCCTGTCTTGTTTCTGACCAAAGAGAAAAAGCTTTCAGTTTTTCACCATTGCATAAGATGTCAGCTGTGCATTTTGCATGTATGGCCTTTATTACATTGAGATATGTTCTCTCTCAACCCACTTTGTTGAGCATTTTTATCATGAATAGATATTGCATTTTGTCAAACATTTTTTTGCATCTATTTAAATGATCAAATGGTTTTTATCCTTCTTGTCAATGTGATGTATCACACTGATTGATTTGCAAATACTGAACTACACTTATATCCCTGGAATAAATCCTACTTGATTATTGAGGAATGATTCCTTTCAATGTATTGTTGAATTCAGTTTACTAATACTTTTCTGAGAATTTTTACATCTATGTACATCAGGGATATTGACCTGTAGTTCATTCTCTCTCTCTCTCTCTTTTTTGTAGTGACTTTCTCTGATTTAATATCTGGGTAATCCTGGCCTGAAAGAATGAATTCAGAAAATTTCCTTCCTTTCTTTTTTAAAAAATAGTTTAATTTAAAAAGAAGAACTAATTCTTCTTTAAATGTTTGGTAGAGTTCACCTGTGAAAACATCTGGTCTCAGACACTTGTTTCTTTGGTGTTTTTGATTACTGATTCAATTTTATTAGTAATAATTGCTCTGTTCCAATTTTCTATCTCTTTCTGATACTGTTTTGGAAGGTTGTATTTTCTAGGAATTTAACCATTTCTTACAGGTTATCTAATTTGTTGGCATATGATTTTTCATAGTATTATCTTATATTTCTATGTTTTTATTATTATTTCTCCTCCTTCATTTCTGATTTTATTTATTTGAGTTCTCTCTATTTTTTCTTAATGAGTCTGGCTAAAGGTTTGCAATTGTATATATCTTTTCGAAGAACCAGCCCTTGCCTTCATTGATCTTTTCTATTGTTTTTTGTTTAGTCTCTATTTCATTTATTTCTGCTGTAATATTTATTATTTTCCTCCTTCTACTAGTTTCAGATTTTGTTATTCTTTTTCTAAGTCCTTCAGATGTAAGTTCAGGTTATTTATTTGAAATTGTTCCTGTTTCTTAAGGCAAGTCTGTATCACTATACATTCCTATCTTAGAACTGCTTTTGCTCCATTTCAAAGATTTTGGGTCATTGTGTTTCTTTTTCATTTTTCTCCATGTATTTTTTTAATTTTCATTTTGATTTCTTCATTAACCAATTTGTTGTTTGGTAGCATGTTATTTAACTTCCATGTATGTATGTGTTTTTTCCAGTTTTTTTTTCCTTCTGATGGACTTCTATTTTCATTTCACTGTGGTCAGAAAAGATGCTTGATATGATTTCAATCTTCTTAAATTTATTGAAACATGTTTTGTGGCCTAACATGTTTTAGTCTGGAGAATGTCACATGTGCATTTGAAAAGAATGTATATCCTCTTGTTTTCTGATGGATATTCTGTAAAAATCTGTTAAGTCCATATGGTCTACTGTGTTGTGCAAAGGCAGTGTTTCTTTGTTGATTTTCTGTCTGGATGATCTAGTCCACTGATGTAAGTGGAGTGTTGAAGTCTCCTCCTATCATTGTATTAATATCAATTGCTCCCTTTATGTCTGTTTTGGGTGCAGAGATATTTACAAATGTTATATTCTCCTATTGGATTGATTTCTTTATCATTACATAATGTCCTTCTTTGTCTCTTGCTACAGTCTTTATTTTAAACTCTATTTTGTCTCTTATAAGTATTGCTACCCTGGCTTTTCCTTCTTTGCTTCTATTTGCATGGAATATCTTTTTTTACCCCTTTACTTTCAGTGTGTATGTCTTTAGGTCTTAAGTGAGACTCTTGTAGGCAGCATATAGATAAGTCTTGTTTTTTCATCCAGTCAGTAACCCTATATCTTTTCATTAGTGCATTTAGTCTATTTACATTTAAAGACATGTAATTATTGTCATTTTATTGATTGTTTTCTCATACTTCTAGTTCTCTTGTCTTCTCTTCCATTGCGGTTTGATGGCTTTCTTTAGTTTTGTACTTGCACTACTTTCTCTTCATTTTTGGTTTAACAGTTAGAGGTTTTTGATTTGTGGTTATCATTGGGTTCTTATATAACATTCTATGTGTATAACAGTCTATATCAAGTTGATGTTTGCTTAAGCTTGAACACATTTTAAAAGCACTAAATTTTTACCTTCCTCCACATTTTATGTATATGATGTCATATTCCACATATTTTTATTCTGTGTATCCCTTGACTAATTTTTGTAGATATAATTGATTCTACTGCCTTAGTGTTTTAATCTATATATTGGTTTTATAAGTCATTAATCCAGTCATATTTTATATATGTCAGCTTTACTTGTGAAATTTTTTACTAATTTATTATTTCTACTTATGGACTTTTCTTCCCACTTAGAGGAAATCCACTGTTTTTTAATAGATAGCTTGAATTAGTAATGTCAATAACTCTGGCACTTTTTCACCAGTTCATTAGTTGTTTTTGTTCAAATTTCTTTCCATTCTCATCAAAATCTATCTTCCTTCTCCACAGTACTGCCATCCCTGTCCCATTAGTATTAAATCACTGTCTTTTTTTGCCCAGAGGATTATTTGCACGGAGGGAAACTATTTGATTCACCTGAAGTTTATTTAGATTTGGTGAATCTGTTGCTCAGAAAATTATCTTGTTGCTTCAATGGCATACTTAGGATAAATAGAGGAGTATACATTTCATAAAAGATTTCATAAAAGATTATTTCCATATTTCAGAGTAATAACTTGATGGGAAAAGCAGAAAGGCTTCTGAAGTTCGGCAGGGATTATATAGGAATAAAAAATGAAGTAATAATGATGACCTCATAGGTTCAGGCAACAGGGGTTGACTGATGCGGTTAAGATTTCTGAAGGCAGATCAGGGCAGTGTATTTCACAGGGATATCATCATCCACAAGAGCACAAAGAGTGTCAGCAGTCAAAGCTCCTAAACTATCGCCCAGCTTGTCAACACCAAGCTATTCAAAATGGCATCATTCAGCTTCAAACCTTTTTCTAATTCACTATTTCAGGTTTCTTGGAGAGGGAAGGAAAAAAGGAAACTCAATGCATTATTTCATATGCATAAACAATGATTTGGGAAAAACTTAAAGTAGATTTATAGAAAAATCTTCTAAAATTTCAGTAAAGGAAATTATATGCTTAAGCTGTACAGCTTTTTAAAAGCAGAATCAAATCTCTTCACTTTTTCTCAGGATTATTTGACCAGTTCTGCTCAATCTCATTATTGGAAACAGAGCATTTTACCCATAAATAATTAAAATGAAATGGAATTAGACAAGAGAATCTATAAGTAAACAAATATTTGAGACTGTTTATATTTCTATGAACTAGTAAAGAACAGAAATGGGAAATTTCTCTTTGCCAAGTAATTCATTGAAGGTCTTAATCAATTTCAAATAAAAACCTCACAGTTTAAGTCTCATTATATCACTTTCAATTTGAAACATGGTAATTATTAGCTCTTTTCTTAATTAATATTTTCAAAATTGCTGCACTAATTATCTACAGATTTTTAAGGTGGTATTTAAGAATATAAGTCCAAAAGAGACGATGTATTCCCACTGGTATTTAGGCTAGTTGCCAACTTGTCTCCCTTCTGACAATGCTGGCTCTGAACCAGGAATAGAGAAAGGAACAGCTGACATTTGGAAAACAAAACTTCGTACTCCATCAATATTTTAAATACTAGCTGCAAAAAGCAGAAATAAGAATGAATTTTTTAAATTCAATATAGCATATCTGCTCACTGTTCTTCAATTACTCTTTTTAAATTCAATATAGCATATCTGCTCACTGTTCTTCAATTACTCTTCTACTTTTTAAAATGAAATTCACCTAAAATCATAGTTTTGCAAACTGAGTAATTTTACTAGCATTTTTAATAATAGCAGATGATGATCTTCCCTATTAATATCTAGTAATCTTGATTATTAAAACATAAATATGAATGGCAAAATATAGAAGGTTGTTTAAATCAGGCAATGGGTAAATGGAAGTTTATTATGCCTTCCACTTTTCATTATGTTTGGAAAGTTTTCTAATAAGTCTTTTTAAAGAAAAATACATAAACATAAGAGATCATATTTCTATACTGGTGGAGCTATTAAAGAGATTCAATTAAGTTAAATAAATCTCTGGAAGACCTAACTAATGACATAGTTTGAGCATTTACTTCTGCAGTCCTTATTCTGAAAATTTTAATAAAAGAATTGTTGAAATTCAAGCCCAGGAAACACTGATTCAGATTAAAATAGAACTTAGATAAATATGTCATAATTTTTGAAAAACGGAAAGCTCCAATTCAATGCTAGTCTGTTTTGGATAAATCATAATACTAAAAAATATTGAAACCTAATGAGGGAGAGAGAAGAAATTTACATGGCCAAATTTTACTGCTGTACTAACAGCTTCGATTTTAAAGTCTTCCAACTCTTGCTGCTGTTTTCCACTGTGAAGGTTCTTTCTTAAAGAGGTGAGATGTAAAAGTAAATATGAAAGCTCCATCCGAGCTCTACAGTGGAACTATGCCTAACCCATTAAAATAAGCCCTGGGAATTTTCAGAAGGGTTAGAGATTGAATGTCTTTTACTTGTGCCAAATTTGTTGCAAGTCCCCAATGTCAAAATTACAGGAAAGGCCCTCAAACCTATGTCAGACCCCAAACTATATCAGACCGTTATCAGAATTGATTAATTTGAGAAATAGCTAATAGAGCTGTCAGGGGTCAATAAGAAGACCAGGAGGTAAAGGTACTAACTGGACAAAAAGAATCAAAGGGCCTAAATAATTCTCAACCTGTGTACAATAGCAACTGCTGGTAAAAAATGAGCGCAGCCAAGAGAAATTTTTTAATGTCAGTTAACACTATTACAGGCGCCTGGATGGCTCAGTCGTTAAGCGTTTGCCTTTGGTTCAGGTCATGATCCCAGGGTCCTGTGATGGAGCCCCGCATCAAGCTCCCTGCTCAGCAGGGAACCTGCTTCTCCCTCTCTCTTGTGCTCCCTCTCTCACTGTCTCTCTCTCTCTCTCTCTGTCAAATGGATAAATAAGATCTTTAAAAAAAAAATAGGGGTGCCTGGGTGCTCAGTGGGTTAAGCCCCCGCCTTTGGCTCCAGTCATGATCTCAGGGTCCTGGGATGGAGCCCCACATCAGGTTCTCTGCTCAGCCGGGATCCTACTTCCCCCTCTCTCTCTGCCTGCCTCTCTGCCTACTTGTGATCTCTCTCTCTCTGTCAAATAAATAAATAAAATTAAAAAAAAAATCTTTAAAAAAATATTGACACTATTATAATTTATCATCTTCAGGTACGTCAACTGTTCATTTGAGCCATGTTTTGGTTTCCAATACACAAGTCATTCTTCTGATATGCCAGTATGATTTGGGGGTAGTTTTATAGATGGGGACCTCATATTGGTCAATGCAGATAAAAAGGATATCTAAAACAGAGAGAAAGGAGAACGTGGGCTATGGGTTAATGAGAATCCTAATGATAGAGCTGGTTTAAATCCTGACTTCTGACCCATGATGTAATAACTAATTTTTTCCCCTCCTCCTGATCATTCACCAAAGCATCTTCAAAATGCTTTACTTCAAAATACTCTTCAAAGCATCTTCAAAATACTCTTTACTCTCCAGGTTTCATGGATCCTACCCGCAATGTAAAAATCAAAGGCTCAGTGATTATACAAGCCCACAAGCAAGGAAATAAAAAGATAGGTGTGTACATTTTCCAGTTGTTTCCCATTTTATCAAATATGTGAAGGCTCATAAATTTATTGCTGGTTTGTTATTTGGTAAAAACTGGTAAGTACAAAAACAAGCTTAAAATAATACAGCCCAAAAAGTCATTTTGTGGTGAGAATCCCTAGCATTAAAGTGAAGAGTGGCAGATAGGCTGATGGGACACACCCTTAACATCAACCTTCTCTGGGAGTCTTCTTCCTCTGCAATTTTGGAATTCCTAACTCTCTCTCTCCTATAAGAAAGAAGGGGAGTTCCATGGGAACAGGAATTTGTGCCTGTTTTTCTAGGTTTTAAGAATATAAAACCTAGTACCCAGAGACAGCACTTAACAAATACTTGCTGAATGAAAGAATGAATGTTCCTAATATTACTGAGATGATAGAGTGATAATAGAGTCTACCTTACTTTGAATTTCCATAGTTTGGAATTTTGATCTATATTAAATTTTCTTTAACATTAGATTTCCTATTTCAATTTCTCCTTCTAGAAATTGACTATTGAAAGGATAATTTAAGGAAATAAAATACTTATAAAGAACATGGAAACCACGTTCCCTTTGTGACTATAAAGCAAAGCTAGAAAATAATTGAGGTAACTATCCTAAATTACACTTCATTTGGGAAAGTCCATTGGGATAGCATCTAGTGATGAGTGTTATATTTTTGGCTATAGAGCCCAACTTGATTTTCCCAGAGCCAGCCTCCTCCCTGCTAGCCAGTATTCTTTTTTTGGCAAGGTGAGAATGGGAAGAAAAAGTGAAGGGTTTAATTTTTGGAAATACTTTTTCCTAAGAACTTCTACTTAGTAGCACAACTATTATTGTTATCTTCTTCCAGGATAACTTTCCCAGTGACTGATTTCCTTCTTTATAGATTATAAACTTGTCCTCAATATAATTTTGGTATTCCTTTGATGATCCATATTTAGCCTAATTTGCTACCTAACAGATGCCTGAATATTTAGAATCCCAAAGGACTACAATATCCTGTGGTTTCAAATTCCTGAGCAGTTGACCCAGCAATTCTTACTTTATTCTTGCTTTCCTACCATCCTAGGAGCCAGGAGCAGATGCTCATTATAATTTATTCTTTATTCTTATATAGTTAATTCCAGTGGGACTCCAGAACAACAGCTTTTCCTTTTTTCTCTCCCTGATTGACATTTCTTATGGGTTGGTTAGTTTGTTTGTTTCTATAGTCAAAATTTCTTTTCATCTCCCTTTGAATATCTTTTTTAAAAAATAAAAGAATTCTAACAAAACAATACCTATGCAATAAATTTTAAGAGGAAAATAAAATATAAAGAATGAATTCTTAGGTTAATTAGCTTTATTTACTTACGGATCCACTTACTGATTTAGTCTGATATAAATGTAAAAACAAGATGGCGCAAGAGCAGTACTATATGAACAGCCAGACTTTCAGTCGACTACAGTATTTGCTAGGGACTCATAGATGCAGAGTATCTAGTGCATGGAATTAAACACCTGGAAATAACTATCAATTTTCAGAAGAAAACTGGGTATTTATAATGAACCTGAATTCAGTTTGGCAAACAAAGTGGATTAAACTTTGAAACTAAATTTGAAAATAAAAGTTTGTTAATTTTACTCAAAATTTTCAGGCCAGTAAAAGTTTATTTAAATAAATTTTGGTATTGTAAACATAGGTAAAATCCTTAGTAGGACTACAACAGTCTCAAGGTAACTGAATTTCAACATTATATAAAAAATTACATAATCAATAGAATCATTCAACACATTTTTCAATAAATTAACAAGAAGAATGAAAAATTCAAATGACTAAAATCAATCAAACATTTTAAAAAGTTAAACGGGAAACAGGAGAGGATGGGACAGGCAAGAGGAGTTAACTGAAGAACAAAAACTGGTGAATGCCTATAAGTAGGGAAAAATAATCAGTGGTACAATTAATTGTACATCTGAGTAATTAATAAAATTTTATTTAGGGGGAAAGTTCTACCTAGTTTATTTCTTTTAATATGAGGCAGTTAAACTAGTTCATCTTAACTGGAATTTCAGTGGCTCCAAGACTATATGCATTGACGGTAACTGCTGGTGTGTAAATAACACACAAACCTGTAGTTACAAGTCCTTCCTTTCCTAATGAAGTCATGGTGATCTAATACTCCACACGTTAACAACTCCAATCGAGATGTAGCACCTTTTGGAGAATAAGAAAGACTAACAAAGTAGAAATTATCACGAGGTCATCACTAACACACACATTAGTGAGTGTTTGAACTTCAGCGGAAGTAGCGATACAACAACTCCAATAATTATTTCATCCACCGTAACAATGTGCAGGTGTGGCACTAGCCACTGGGTTTACAGCAATCTATAGGTAACTAAATTGTCTTAACCTCAAGAAACAGTCTAGTGGCAAGAGTAGGGGATGCAGGCAGTAAACGGAAGTGTAACTAAAAAAATTTTTAAGTATTGGTAAGTGCTTTAAAAAAATGCTGAAGAGTAATTAAAGATTGGTTTTCATTGATGAACTTAGGGATGACTTCTCTGAGAAGGCAACATTGGCCTGAACACCTGAAGGAATGAGCGGAAGGCAGCCATAACAAACAGAGGATCAAGCTTCCACGAATGTGGTAAAAGCTCCCAGATAAGAGCAAACATGACATATTTGAGAGACAGAACAAAACCAGGGAACTAGAGCAGAATCAATGAGAGAAGGAGCATAAGACCTGTCGGGTAGGCAAGGAGGTCTTGGGGAGATCATAAGGAGCCTTGTGAGGAGTCTGGGTATAAATTTAATTGTAATGGTAAACCACTCAAGGGCTCTAAGCAAGCTAGAAATGGTTAGTGCATGAAGAAGGTCACTTTCGCTGCTAGATGGAAAATGGACTGCGGCAGGGACAGTGAGGAGGAAGAGAAACTGGTTGTGGTTGACAGGCAAGTGACAGTGGTGCCTTGGATGAGGATCACAGGAATGGAAATGGTAAGAGGCAGTGGGTGTTATATGCAACGCTCTAAAATTAATGATGTACTACTACATGTTGTCTAATTGAACTTTTTTTTTAATGGAAAAAAAAAAAAGAAGTGGATGCGTCAAGGTTGTATTTTGGAGGTAGAGCTTATTGAACTTACTGAGGGATTGGGGTGGGGGGGTGGGTTGGGAAGAAGGGAATTAACAATGACTCCTAAGAATTTGGTCCGAACAGCTAGACAGAGGATGGTACCATTGACCAAGATGAAAAAGCCTTAGAGGGATGATTCAGACTTTTGTTCTAATCACATTAAGACTGTGCTGTCTGTTAGATCTCTGGATGTGAACTAGGGAGTTAGATACATGATTCTGGAACTTAACAGAAAGTTCTGGGCTAATTGTAGAAATTTGAGTCCTATCAACATATAGCCAGGCTAGAGCTAGTATATGAATTTCTAGAAGACGAAGGAGACCACCTATACTTTCCCAGGACAAGAATCTGCTAGAGAAAGTGGACAGGATAACCAAAATCAGGTCAATGAGTATCTCAGAATCTAAGGCAGAAAAATCATTTCAAGAAGCAAGAATTCAAACATAGCTAAGGCATTAAGACTTAGGCTTAGACAAGTTTCAGGTTACTGATGACTTTGATGAAAGTACTAGTCTTCATAAAATCCTGATAAAATGTCAATTATTATTTTTTCATTTTACAGATGAAAAACTTAGCCTTGGGGGGCTTAGCTCTGACTAACTTCTCATAATCTTGCTGATCTTAGAGACCATGATTTTATCTGCCATACAATGTGTACCCCAAGTCATTTGTAGAACCAAAGAGAGCTAAATAGTATTTTAAATCTATCCCATATATATTCTATATTTTAGTTTTACTTATTTAACACATGGATTGAGAAAATAGGGGATTCTTTACTCAGTAACTGCAGATGTTAAAAGAGAATATTGTAGTTATCACAAGTCTGTAATCTCAGAAGGAAGATAGAGTTCCAAGTACTGGAAAGTATCAGTTGAGGGTCCCAAATGTCTAAAGAAAATCATGGGATATGGAAAATGAAAAACTTTAGGAGGAGGTCTCCGAAATACAAAATCCATTGTATTTTTTTTAAAAAAAGAAAAAAGCAGTTTCTTTACCCCCTGATTGTTTTGTACATAGAGTACTACTGCTGAACTCTAAAGAATTCATCTGGAAAAGCATCTCTGAAGTATTCACTTTTACCCTACTGTTCACAGATATGCATGGAGCAGTAGGAGGTTCATTTATGCCTACTGGATTCTTAGAGTAAAAAGGAGAATTTCGTCCACTTTTACATCTCCATGCTCATTTCTTTCCCAAAATCTCACAAGCTAGTACACAACTAATAGAATAGAGTTATGAAAGGTGTTTTCTTTTTTTGCTTGAAAAAATCTTATAGTATCTAAATAGATGGTATATTACTGCTCATCTGAATATATGAGTCTTAGGGTGAGTATTTAAGTATATTTAAGAATTAGGGGGACGCCTGGGTGGCTCAGTTGGTTGGGCAGCTGCCTTCGGCTCAGGTCATGATCCCAGCATCCTGGGATCGAGTCCCACATCGGGCTCCTGGCTCAGCGGTGAGCCTGCTTCTCCCTCTGCCTCTGCCTGCCTCTCTGTCTGCCTGTGCTCACTCCTGCGCTCTCTATCTGACAAATAAATAAATTAAAAAAAATAAATAAAACTACATTTTAAAATAAAAAAAAAAGAATTAGGAAACAGGGGGCGCCTGGGTGGCTCAGTGGGTTAAGCCTCTGCCTTCAGCTCGGGTCATGATCCCGGGGTCCTGGGATTGAGCCCCACATTGGGCTCTCTGCTCAGTGGGGAGCCTGCTTCCTCCTCTCTCTCTGCCTGCCTCTCTGCCTACTTGTGATTTCTATCTGTCAAAATAAATAAATAAAATCTTTTAAAAAAAGAATTAGGAAACAGAACTTCTCGGTAAATTTTCAGGTTATAAAAAAAGATAAAAATTCTAAAAATAGGATTCACTATTTTATAAAATTGTGAAAGGGTTACTTGATTCTAACTCTCACACATCAATTCTCATTTGAGAAAACCAATGTGTATACATATATATTAAAATTATGAAGTGTTTTTTCAGTCATTTACCATTCAACTACTCTCAAGAAAGGTTGTTAAATCATCAGTATCCTTATTCTCAGATACTGGTTAATCCATCCTTAAGAGTTACCCATAGGGTTTTGCTGGGTTTAGATGGTGATTGGCAAGGACCGAGGAAGCACAACTCCTACCCCTTCCTCTGTTCAGGAACTTCCTGAAGGATAGGGTAAATGGGATACACGGTCATTTATTTCTAATCCCAATCACACCCATTATGCCCAATGCAGAGCCCCCAGTTCCTTTGAGCCTAACGTGCAGATTTACAGGGATCTCTCCCATTTTGCTGAACCAAAAACCTCCCCCACTGGTCTACTTCAGGGAGCTATGAAGATGAGTGGTCTCAGTTCATGTGGGAGAAGCAAAGAGTGGACAGGTGTCCCAGTAGACACAGGTTGGAGGGCCACTTTCTGTATCAACTACAAACATCAAACTTGCTAAGACAGTAGATCTTAATTATTCCCACCAAAAAAAAAAAAAAAAAGAATGAAAGAAAGAAAGAAAAAAGAAATGATAATTATGTGATGTATTAGAGATGCTAGCTAATGCTACAGTGGCAGTCATACTGCAATATAAAAATGTAGCAGGATAACATGTTATTTACCTGAAACTTATGCAATGTTATAAATAAAATATATTTTCATTTTTAAAAGTTTATTCCCATCTATGTGTACTTTATTGCCAATGATGCCTCTTCCCAGTATTTGTTAACCAAAACATATTATTGATAGGATGATACTATTCAAGATTACCATTTGCATTCATGTGTCAGGTCCATGTGTGATGGACACATAAACCTTCACAATGCTCTTTCAAGGAAGAAATTATCATCCACATTTTACCGGAAAATCCAGGGCTTAGAGAGAGTAAGTAACTTGCTCAATACCTTGAGGCAGAACTGAATCAAAGAAGTTGCATTCTCTACTACATGTGACGCTTTCCACATAGATATAAGTATGTACCTTAGTGTTAATTAGCCCTAAGTGATAACTCAAAGATGTACACAGGCAAATATACAAAAGAGATTACCCCAAAACTGAGCAAGAACTTGGAATCTGGAATCAGGTAGATGCAAGTCCAAATCCTGGCATCATCCTTCAATAACTGTGTTGCTTTGGCAAAGTTATTTCATTTCTGAAGCTTCAGTTTCTCATTTATAAAATGGTAGTTTTGGAACCTGGTTCAGTATTTTATTCGGTTGTGGAGAGAATTAAATGAGAAATAAGTATAAAATGTTCAGTACAAGATCTGGAACCTACACACTCAATAAATACTAGAGATCATAATCTTTATTATTATTTTTATATGGGTGTGATAACATCTGATTAAAATATATTTGATATCAAAATAACAAATGTTAAGATCTTTTATTTCTTATAAGCTGATCTGTGAGATACTCAGAAAACAGTGGCATTATCTTTGGTTTCTTCCCCACCTTGAGGTTAATACATCTGATTTTAACCTTTTTTTTTCTTTACCTACCAGAATTTTTTTCTTAGTTGTTGTTGTTTTTTTTTTTTTTTTTTTACATTTTACTTTACATTTTTCTCTTTTTTAAAGTATAGTTGACACACAATGTTACATTTGTTTCAGGTGCACAGCTTAGTGATTTGACAAGTTTATACCTCATGCTCTGTTCACAAGTGTAACCACCATTTGTCCCATTACATCGCTATTACAGTATCACTGACTATAGTCCTTATGCTGTGCCTTTTACACCTGTGACTTATTCATTCCATAACTGGAAGCTTGTAATTCCCACTCCTAACCATCAGTCTTTAGAAACATTCTCCTTTCCTGTGCTTTCCTAGAGCTCCTAGGAAAATTGTTTTGCCATGTTGACCTATTCTCAGTTAACAATTTCATTCATATGTAGAATTTAAGAAACAAAAAAAGACAAACATAGGGAAAGGGAAGGGGAAAAAAAGAGAGAGATGGGGGAGACGGGGTCTGGTGGGCACCTGGGTGGCTCAGTGGGTTACAGGGCTGCCTTAGGCTCCCCTTGGGTCACGATAGAGGGGTCCTGGGACTGAGCCCTGCATCAGGCTCCCTCTCAGTGGAGAGCCTGACTCCCCCTCTCCTTCTGCCAGCTGCTCTGCCTTTTTGTGCTCTCTTTCTGTCTCTCTATCCAATAAATAAATAAATAAATAAATAAATAAATAAATAAATCTTAAAAAAAGAGAGAGACAGAGAGAGGGAAGCAAACCATAAGAGACTCTTAACACTAGGAAACAAACTGAAGGTTGCTGGATGGCAAGTGGATGGGAATAGGGTAACTGGGTTGTGGACATTAAAGAGGCCACTTGATGTAAGGAACACTGGGTGTTATATGCAACTCATGAATCACTAAATTCTACCCCTGAAACTAATAATTCACCAAATGTTAATAAAATCGAATTTAAATGAAAAGTTTAAAAAATTTCACTATTTTAGATAAGAATTTCTTCTTTCAATAATTTGCTTTTATTTCAAAAATCCTTCAGTTAATTTTTACTTGTCTCTCATTATTTCCTAAAAAATGGGTCAAGTACTACAAATTCTTTTAAACTATTGAATTAATATATTGCCAAAATGCTTTCCAGAAGGATAGTGACATTCCCAATGTAGTGCATGAGAGTGGCCCCCTCCCAGCACCACTGCCAATAATATATAAGAAGTAAAAACTGTTTATAATTTTGTAAGTGAAAAATGACATCTTGGGGCGCCTGGGTGGCTCAGTGGGTTAAACCTCTGCCTTCAGCTCGGGTCATGATCTTGGGGTCCTGGGATCGAGCCCCGCATCAGGCTCTCTGCTCAGCGGGGAGCCTGCTTCCCCCCCACCCTGCCTGCCTCTCTGCCTATCTGTGATCTCTGTCTGTTAAATAAATAAATAAAATCTTAAAAAAAAAAAAAGAAAAATGACATCTTGTTTTTTTAACTTGCGTTTTTTTGATATCAATAAGGTTGATTTTTTTCATAGTTTTTTTTGGCCATCTTAATTTATTTGTGAATCACCTAACCAAGTTCTTTCCACTTTTCTATTTGGATTTAGTGGGTTTTATATTGAGATTTCTAAGAGCACATTGCATATTGCTCATATTAATAGGTAGGAGATGTCTTAAGAGCAGGCAAATGCATAACATTGTTGTAGTCTTATAAAAAGCTTGAATGAATAAAATGAAAATTTAATGCACATAAATTCAACAAACATATATAGTGTGTCTACAATAAGGAAGGGACTATTCATGCCACATCCATTAAAAACACATTCTCTGCTCTCGGGAAATATCTAACCTAGTTGAATATTAAAAACATAACAGAATAAAGAGCAATAAGAGATGCAGTATGAAAAATGCTAAGCGAATGGTCAAGTAAGCAAGGTCTACATGAAGAGAGAAAGCAGTCATTGTAATTTGTGTCTCATGTGAGTCCTCCTTTGCAGATGAGGTAGGACTTGAGTGGTTTTAAATGAAAGGAAGAAATGAGAGCAAAGCAAATAAAAGGAAATCATGAGGAAAGGTAGGGATCAAAATCCATATTTTTTTTCCTAGGAAACTATAAATAGATACCCCGTACTGGAGGGAAAACCTTTAATATCCATCTAAAGTTTGGATTTTAATAAGCTTTCATCATAGTTGCAAATACGAGGTCTGGTTTTAGCACTAATGCAGTATCAGCTATCATAAAGGTTTGTGTGAAGAATATTAAAAATAAAACCTATTTTATTGTTTCACTGCTCTTTAGATCTGATTCTCAGATGAAAGATTCCCTCTCAATTCAGTGGGACATTTGGGGGCCAAATGTATCCAATAGTATTCATATCAGTTTATTTGCAGCTTCAAAGATAAGAAAATTTGCCACAGAAAGGCTTGAACACATAGGTGAGCATTTTTCTCACAGGACAAGAAATCTAGAGACGGGGAAGCACTTGGCCATGGTTCTGAGGCGCAGCGATATCAGAACCAGTACTTCACTCATTCTCAACTTTGTCACCTCATTGACACAGAAGAGAAAAGGGAATTGAGAATAGATGTTAAAATGGCCATCTTCAGACTCTGCCACAGTAACACCACATGAACAAAATTTCAAGACATGGGAGCTTCAGAGTTAGCTCTGCAAGGTCACAGAAGAGAAGAATACGGATAAGAATGCTCAGTAACTCATATTAACAGTGTTCCCACTGGGGTTGAGTAAAACACAAGTATAAGGGGGTGCCTGGGTGGCTCAGTGGGTTAAAGCCTCTGCCTTCGGCTCGGGTAATGATCCTGGGATCCTGGGATCGAGCCCCGCATCGGGCTCTCTGCTCAGCCGAGAGCCTGCTTCCCCCTCTCTCTCTCTGCCTGCCTCTCTGCCTACTTGTGATCTCTGTCAAATAAATAAATAAAATCTTAAAAAAAAAAAAAAAACCAACAAGTATAAGGATTCAAATCATTCCTGTAATATAGTTAAGTAGGAAGAGATTTCTAAATTACCAAAGCACCAAATATTTAAAGCCTAAAGTACCAAAGAGCAAAGAGATTCTTGAAACGTTTTTATTCTCTATTTGTGAGTTCGGTGCTGGCAGAACCCCATTGCTGCCTACATTATTGATGGGGGTATCTGCAAAGAAGCAGATGTTTTGCCAAGAAAGGGAATATGAATCATTGTATCCAATAAGATGAGAATCTTGGGAAACAGTCTACACAGCTCATGAGTGAAACCAGCAATTAATCTTGACATGTTTTGTAAAAGGTTTGGTTGCTTAGCATTTCTCCCAAGTAATTTTTTTTAAAGTTTGCTGTAGGCAGGAAGGTGAAAAGACTGACATGCGGGAAACCCAACTTTGTCTCCTCCAAAGCCCAACCGTACCGGTTGTATATTGAAATATGAGGTGCATCATGATAGGAGATTAGACAGAGGCGTTCACCATTGTGCCCTCAGTCCCAACTTGCTAGAGGAAGTGGTGCAGTGGCGCCATAGGAGACAAGGAGTCATGACCAATTTATTGCTCCATTCTGATGTTGCATATGTATGCAAAGTTTTATTTGTAAAGATAATTTATGTGGCGCTTGAGTTATGTGGTAATCGCCAGGACACAGTGTCTAAAGCTACATAATGTCACACTGGAATGTACACAGAAATTCTCTTGTATTGATCTACATATGAAAGCTCCTCAAGAGATATGCTACAATCAAAATGTATCATTTGATTTTCCATATACTCCCTTGAAGGAGAGAAAATGAAAACCTGATATTTCTAAAAGTCATTAATTATTGGTACCCCCCATTTGGGTCTACATTTTGCTAAAAATAAATTATAAAAACTTATATCAACAATTCAATGTGGTTCTTTTATGTTCCTTTAATTCTAAGCTTTTGCTGGATCTTAAAATGTTGATATTATTATTAATATCTGATATTAAATTATTATTTAATATCGATTCATATTTAACAAAAGTTCAAATGGCATAAGCTGAGTGTTGATCAGAAACCTGGGTTAAATGAAGTCAGAGTCACAATGTCTATATTTAATCTCAGAGCCAATATATTTATTGGCAATTTTTCTATGAAAACTGAAATGGAAATTATTATTTTAAAGAGCAGTGGGGAACAGCTTAGCTTTTGGAAATCCAGAAGTCTGCTATCTCTTTTTTATATCCAGTGAATAGATTCTTACAATGAATAATCTGCACTGTTTGTTTCCATCATATTGAAATTTACACACACCACTTTCTTAAAATTACACATTCATTCATAATCAACAAAGCACAGTAACTAGAACCATCTCTAGATTTCCCAAGACAACAACAGGAAAACAAAAAACTATTTAGGGGCTGGAATTCCATAAATACCCTCATTATTTATTGTTTTCTTTTCTCCACCTTTGCTCCACCTCTGTTCCTCTCTGGACAAATCTCTTACTTAATCTCTCATTATTGCCATCTGTCACTTCTCAGTAAAGTACTTCACAGACATACACACTAAACATTAAATAAAATTCAAAGAGAAGAATAACATCTTCAATTATCAGATGCATGTGAATTTAAAACCATTACAAGATACTACTACATACCCACTAGAATGAATAAAAGAAAAATTGACAATACTCAATGTTGGCAAGATGTGGAGCAACTGGCACACTCATATGTTTCCAGAAAGTGTAAGATAAGAAAACAATGAGTCTGGCAACTTATGATGGATTTAAACATAAACTTTTGATATAACCCATGTATAACTTCAGATCCTCTAAAAAGCAGATGTTGCAACCAGGTTTAGAGATGCAAGAAATTTGTTTGGGAAACACCTCAGAACAATGAAGGGATGGGACCAGTAGAAGGTGGGGATAGCCCTCAAACCATGATGCAGGTCTGACACCTGCGAAAGAGAAGGGGAAGGAAGAAAGGATTGACAGAGTCACTGTACAATTCCAAAAAAGGCAGTCAAGAGTACTTAAGTCAAACTCACCTATTGGAGAAGACCCACATCTTACAGCACAGGTTCTCTGTAGTTCCCCTGCTGTGATGAGTCACGGGCTAGGAAGCTTGGAAAGGCATTGAATACATAGCTGCTGTGCAAACTTGGTGGTACATGCAGAGGGTGACAATGAGGTCTATGCAGAAGGCATGAACAGTAGATTCAGGGCAGCCATGACGCAGCCATTTTAATAATAAATATCTACCCAGAAGAAATAAAAATAAAAATAAAAACATCCATAAAAAGATCTTATATAATTTAATAGCTTCCTCCTCCATTCTTCTCCAACACTTTATGGATACTCAGAGAACTTACTAGCTTGAATTATTGCCAATTATTATGAATCTAGTTCCATTTCTTGAATGTGAAGTTCTTAAAACCATCACTTTATATCTTTTACTCTCTAACTGCATTACTCAGACGTTCTGAATATGCACGCACAAAGACTTATACACAATGTCCACAGAATCTTTTTCATATTAACCAAAAACTGAAAATACACTCAAAAGAGTTGAATGAACAAAGAGTGGTATATCCATACAATGGGATACTATTCAGCAATAAAACAAAAATAACTATGGGTATACATTAAAAAAGCAGATCAGTGGTTGCTGCAGAGGCTAGAAGGAACTTTGGGGGATAATGATGTTCTATATCTTAATGTGGTAGTAGTCACATGGTGAATCAAAATTCACCAAACTATACTTTTAAATGGGTACATTTTATTGTGTGGGAATTATAACTCAAAAGGTTGACATTTAAAAAGTAAACTAGAATTTTATAAAATAATGTTTTCTAATATTTGCTTTTCTATAAATATAGAAGATTCAAGAGATTGGTTGTTCAAAAATGCAAAAGATAAACAAAATAGAAATGGATTATTCCTTTACCTTTGGCCACATGTTAAATGAATAGTAGTATATGGTCATGCAAGGTGTTTCTATCATAAGTGATATGATGAATAAATAATTGCATATTTAAAGCAATTTTTTAAAAGATTTTATCCATTTATTTGACAGACAGAGATCAGAAACAGGCAGAGAGGCAGGCAGAGAGAGAGGGGGAAGCAGGCTGCCTACTGAGCAGAGAGCCCAACGCAGGGAGAGAGAGATGAGGAAGCAGGTTCCCGGCCAAGCAGAGAGCCTGATGCAGGGCTAGATCCCAGGACCCTGAGACCACGACCTGAGCCAAAGGCAGAGGCTTAACCGACTGAGCCACCCAGGCACCCCTAAAGAAATTTTTAAAACCATCAATACTCACCTCTTAAACACCAGGAAAAATAAGGGAAGCCCCCAGAATTCCCTGATGTAAAACACATAAATAAAATTCACAATTATATATATATTTTTTAAGATTTTATTTATTTGACAGACAGAGATCACAAGTAGACATAGAGGCAGGCAGAGAGAGAGGGGGGAAGCAGGTTCCTTGCTGAGCAGAGAGCCCGATGTGGGGCTCGATCCCAGGACCCTGAGATCATGACCTGAGCCGAAGGCAGAGGCTTTAACCCACTGAGCCACCCAAGCGCCCCCACAATTATATTTTTTGAAAATCCTAACATGGCAAAGAAACACACAAGTTACCTGTTTTATTCATGCGTTCAAGGAGTCCCACTTTTATTACAGCCATTGAAAATGGAACACCAAGGGGTATCTCATTCCCAGATGAGACAGAGAATAAGAGGGAAAGCATACAGGTGACTGGCTTTAAAAAGAAGTTCTTGTGAGCACATTACTAACAAAGTCAGTGCTATGGTTGAAAATACAGTTATTTTCACAGGGAGGAAAATGCAGCAATAACAGCCTTTGCTGGCAACTTTACCCCCAGTCAACACCTTCTCAATACTAACTGAAGAACAAATGGAAACCATAAAAATATGGTTATACGTGGAAAAAAAA
>ML107809.1:0-33013 GCA_003697995.1 Taxidea taxus jeffersonii
AATTAAGGATGGCCTAAGGATATCATTACAACTACAGGATAATTTAAACTAAATGTGTTTGATAATGTCCCTATACCTTCCTTAATTCTGCATTCTATTTCCCCAAACTTAAAAAAAATTCTAATCGTGCTTGTTCATTTCATCTAATTCTGGGTTCTTTTGAAATAGACATGCTTCAAAAAAAAAAAAAAAAAGAAATAGACATGCTTCATATAAGCCCACAATCATCTTCCTCTAGGGGTTTACAGTCCTTGAAAATGGCTCTTTGTACCTCATAAAATTACAAGTCTCCCCTCTACACTTTCCATTTTATCTGCTCAACAACAGTAATAGCATTTTTTGAAATAATTGCATTTTTTATTTCTTTTATCTGAGGGTTACCAGAACACTGGCATATTCAAGTAAAGATGTTTTTAAGATAATGTCACTCCAAGTATCCTAAGGAAACCATTTCTTCATAATTAAAATCTAACCAGGAGTTCATTGGTACTATTACAAAAGAAATTGACCCTTTTTCATAGAAGAAAAGTGTGTCATCACCATTTTATGGGAAAGGTGAAATAAATAACTGATAGCCATGATGAGAACACTTGATTGGAATTTTCTAAGCTTTTGATGTAGTTATTGTCCAAACGAGGGGGAAGGCATTTTTGTCTTCCATCTAAGATTGAAACCAAGGAAGAATGGACACTTTTCCGTATGTTACATTCATGACTGGGAAAAGTGAAGGTATGAGAGATTTCACTGAGGGGAAAAAAGCTGGCTTCCACTGTCACCAAAAACCCTGACAAAATAGATGGCTGTCATTGGATAAATTGTAAATCAAGACTAAAGTTATTAAAGTGAAAATATTAAATAGTCTCAGGGATGCTGATCCCGTGCAGAGAAACTTCAGTGTTTTCTTCCATTCAAGCTAAAAACACATCAGTAGCCTACTGGGAAGAAGACATGAGTCTCCCTGGGCCATTGATTTATGACCTGCCACGAGAATCAGAGCCTAGGGACGATTTCCGGGCCACCAAGCCTCATCACGCAATGCCACAGAATGGCCCTTTACCCTTGGGAGCCCCTGAAAACCAGTTTCTTACTCTCAAGATTTGAGCGAAAACAACTCCCTTATTAAGAGTTGTTTCCTTTAATTTCCTCCCCCCCCCATCAAGAAAGGTGTCTACTCCTAAATATTACCCATGGTTTTCAAAGCAAGAGGCAAAACTAGAAATTTCCTCAAGATCTTTCACAAACATCTTAAGAGAATTACTTGCAGCCCTTAAGAAGCCTTTATTAGAAACGCAGAACAACAGACAGGCATATGAAGAGGATTTTCCTTAAAGTCATGACTGCTTTTAAGCCCGTAAGATACTCAGACTGGTGAAAACAATAGAACATGGGCCATACAATTGTTTAGATGAACAAACCTCTCAGAGGTCAGTATTTCCCTATAGGAGATGAAGATCTTCAGGCAATTATTTAAGAACACGCTTTTGGAAAATTCCTACCTGCCCAGTATTCTCTCGACTGGTGTTCTGACAAGGCTGAACTGTGTGCTGGGAAATACACAGGTTTGGGAGGAGATGAGAATTAGGGTTGAGTCACAGGTCTTAACGCTTAACACCTGGGAGACCCATGGCAAATAAACAAGCTCCGTAAGCCCCAGTGTTGTAATAACAAGAGAAATAAACAATTACCTTAAAGGCGATCAAGATGGCCATAACTTCCCCTCAGCCTGAGGAAACTTTTGTCGGGTTTCTTCCTGACTACCGGACTCCACCTCCCTCTTTGGAGAGCTTTCACTTTAGATAACTCCCAGTTATAAGCTCATTCTCTGTCCTTCGAGATGGGAATCTTTTCTCGGGCTCCTGCCAGTCTTTTTTTTTTTTTTAAGATTTTATTTATTTATTTGACAGAGAGAGATCTCAAGTAGGTGGAGAGGCAGGCAAAGAGAGAGAGGAGGGTGCAGGCTCCCCACTGAGCAGAGAACCTGATGCTGCGGGGCTTGATCCCAGGACTCTGAGGTCATGACCTGAGCCGAAGACAAAGACTTAACCCACTGAGCCACCCAGGTGTTCCAGGCTCCTGCCAATCTTACCACTCAGGCATGTCTTTCTAAATCTTGGAGCCATCCTCTGGAATCATGACCAAGTATGACACCACCTGTGCCCTTATCTTTGCATCTCTGGAGGCAGGGGGTGGGGAAACTAATTTCAATAAGCACCAAACAGCCAAAACAGACAGTCTGATCATATCGACCATCGTCCCCAGGTGAAGGTCCCCCGCCAGCTCACCACAGCACTGAACACTCGCCTGCCTTTTCAGTTGGGGCGAGTTCAGTCTTTTCCCTTATTGCTAGAGTCTTGACCCCAACTGCACTTGTGTTGAATGAAGTCACTCCTGCCTGTTGAACCTATCTGGTGCAATATTTCTTTGACAGGAGTCGTTATAAAGATGAAATAATACAGTGAATGTAAGATATCCAATATGGTTGCTTAGTAGATGTTACCTTTTCCCTTTCCCTTTCAAATCACACAAACCTGAGGAGAGGTCCCTGAAAATTCCAAATGCCTCCTTTCAAAGATTAGTATGCTGTTATGATAGTGTAAAAAAAAAAAAAAAAAAAATCCCGCACACATGCCCCTGTGTGTGTGTCTGTGTGTGTGTGTGTGTGTGTGTGTGTTTTAATGGAAGAAAGACTCAAGGAATCTAACAGCAACTTCCATTTCCAGCGTTTGCCCAGAGGCTTGAACGGCCCACACATTAGTACCAGTAACAAAGATGGGGCTTTGACAGGTACATACTGGTCAGAGGACTGGAAAGGTCTCCAGCCTCAACACAGAGTCATCAACACCACACGTAGAAAGGGCACATCAGTTTCCAAAGCCAAACCTCAAGTTTTGTCTTCAGGAACTGATAAAATCATGAAGCGAGAGCACTGGAGTGTCATCACATCAGAAGGCTTGCTGATGACATGCTCAGCGATATCAAATGTAACTTCTCAAAGTATATTTTACTCTAAATGTGCTCCCAAGTTAAACTGAAGAGCTCTTTCTTCCAAGTTTGCTGAGTTAGAAAAGAATACAATACAAGTCACTTTTGGTTCGATTTTAAAAAAAATATGAAAACGGTCTCCTCTCTTTTGATTCTTCACTGGGATCACTCCTAAGACTGCTGAGAGCAATTTTTTATACTCACTTTAACTAATCACATTTCTCTGAACTTTGCTACATCACTGTTAAAGGGGAATACTAAAAGAAACAGTGTGTATTTTAAAATGAAAAGTGCTTTTTCGAAGATGCTTCTTCTGTTATGTAATAAGCAATCAAGGACATACCAATATCTTCTCTGTTGGGATATTTAATGATATTTTTAGATTGAGATGTTTTACTACTGTTTTCTATCCACAACAACCTATCAAAGGCTTCAGTTCAAATTTATTAATGGCAATATTTATTTCTAAGAGTAATTCATTATCAGAGGAGCAGAAAAGAACATTGTAAATTATTTATGGTTATTTATCATTTTAAAAAGATTTACTTATTTGAGAAAGAGCAAATGAGTGGAAGGAGAGGAGCAGAAAGAGAGGAAGACTCCCTACTGAGGTAGACTCAAGGAGACTCCCTACTGAGCATGGAGCCCAACACAGGGCTCGATCCCATGACCCTGAGATCATGACCTGAGCTGAAATCAAGAGCTGGATGTTTCACTGACTGAACCACCCAGGCACTTTGACATCTTTAATATTTAATATACAATTTGAGTACTTCTAATGATATGTTCTTACTTATATACTAAATATAAAAAAAAAATTAACATTTACTTCCTTAGCCAAAGAGCACAAAAAAGGAATAAAGAAAAATTTCTAGTTTGTTCAAGCTAGTCTGGAAAATAGAAGTTGATTATAAAAGATAAACATAATTAATAGAATATATAATTTACAAAGAAGTTATGAAGAATATTTTCTAAACATTGAAGATTGACTCCTACTTCACATTAAAATGAAATAGACACTTAACATTTGTTTAAAGCATATGTGGAAAGTATTAAAATAATTTATTACAATTGACATGAATTATAGAGAAGTAGAAATTGAGGGAGGTCATAAGAGTATAAGATTTCTGACAATGTCAGAATATTTGATACTTTAGCTTAAAGATACCATCAACAATCTGAATAAAGGCTGGCCAATAATGAATTATTGTCCTAAAATTAGAGCAATATTCTATATTTGTAAATAGTTGAGCATTACTGGCCCAAAAATGTTATGAACACTTAAGCAATACTCTTAAAATGCACACAAATCAACTTTTGGTTTTTGTTAGAATTTAATATAAAATTTTACTTTTCACTTCTTGAAATAGATATTGACCCTAGGAATCACAGAAATGTGGAGAGGGTAAGCCAATACACAAAACACACATACTCCCCACTTTAAATTTACCTTAAAGGAATCTCTAGCTCAGGAATTAATCAACTTTTTTTTAATGCCGTATTAACTGAAACAAGATTTTAATGCTCCACTTTAGCTCTCTAAAATGGAGCACTGGGTATGGTGCATAAACAGTGATTTTTGGAACACTGAAAAAAAATAAAATTAAGTTAAAAAATAATAAAATGTAGATTTCTAAATACATCCCTGTCTCTTGCTCATATGGTAAAGAGAATCTGTAAGTACTGATTTCATACTACTGCAATTAGGATGAAATAAGGAATACCAGATGTAGCATTTTTGGTACCATTTTTTGTTTACTATGATTCAGAGGTTTTTAACCATATGGAAATCCTAGAGTCATCTGAGTAATTTTAATATCTGATGTTTGGGCCTCCCATGGGGAGATTCTGATTTCATTGGTCCAGGATGGGCCTCAGCATCTGAACCTTCCCAGGGGACTATGATGTCTCTCTTCAGCACCTACAGCCACACTCGCACATCTAGCCAAGCAAGGGAATATCCTGAGTTCTAAAATATTCCTCGGCACAGTGGTGCTCTAGTTCCCATACCATAAAATGCTAAGAATTTTTAGGACATATATTCTTAGATTTCATCATTGCTCCATCTGGAAAAGAAAACCAGGTTCTCTTTGGTGCAATTAGTACCACTCTTTTACAGGAACCCTGCACTCTTTCAGATTTGCAACACGTCCCTAGGCCAAAACAGGAGAGGAAAAAAATGAAACCAAAAAACCAAAAAACCTCAAGCCAACAAAACCCATTTTTTGTATTCATAGAAATCTTGCCCCCATGACTACCCATTTCCAAGATCCAAGATCAGGTGAAAACTTCTCACAGCACTATCTCCCCCAGAATCTACAAGAGTCTCTTACCCTTCTCCACTACCTCCCTTAGGTTTTGCTTTTCTTCATTAAGAAACTTTTCTCCTGGGAAGTTCAGGAAGGTCTGTTAGAGCCTATGTTCCTATATTACTTCTGTGCTTAAATTTTGATGGGAAAAAAAATTTCTGTGTTTGCTTAAACTTTGATGTATTATTGTCAGTGTCTAAGTCATTGTAGAAAAGCTCCAGGACAACTTGAGGTAATATTTATGTGGAATCTTAACAAACAAACAAAAACACCCAAATTCATGGATACAGAGAACAGATTTGTGGTTGCTACAGACCAGGGCTGAGGAGAAATGAGTGAAGGGGTCAAGAGGTAAAATAATAATAATAAATTATAAAAGTTTTTTTTTTAATAAAAGGGAGAAATAAATGAAGGGAAAGGGAAAGTAAAGAAAAGGAAGAAAGGGCAGGGAGGGAGGAAGAGAGGAAGAAAGAAAGAAAGAAAGGAAGGACAGAAGGAAGGAAGGAAGGAAGGAAGGAAAGAAGGAAGGAAGGAAGGGAAAGAAAGACAATTAGATTATGGCCCAAGTCCTAGAAAGAGTCACATCCTAGTACAGCAAAGAGCCATATAAAAACTAATTGTTAAAATGACAGGGTAACCATAAGAATATAATTTTTTTAAAAACTCTGAGGGAATACACAATACTGGGGAAAAAAAGAAAGAAAGAAAAGTTTCTAAGATACCTTGAGTTAATATATACTGCCAAATCCAACCCCATTGCCCTGTTCTATAAAAGATGAGTGTGTACAAAGTAATCAGCAGCTTTTTATATCAGCCCATAGGTTACAAGAACTACAGAGTATCTTCCCTCATTTCATGGGTTATGGAAATTTATTATGACTAACCTTTATAACTGTAAGCTAAGTAAATGTCACACTTTCAAACTATCAATGAGGAACCTCACACAACTGAACCAAGAATATAAAAATAGCCTTTTCAGATATCTGTTCAATCTGCCCAAACACTGTAATGGACAACGCATTTAATAAGAACAATAGAAGAAGCTACGAGACTAGGGACGTAATCAATACAGCACTTCACACCTTAGTGTTCGATCTATGAATTCAGTCTGCAGATACATACTGAGATGGCTGCTGTATCTTTATCAAAGGAATTTAATCAGGAGCTGGAGAAAGAATGTTGCCTTCTCCTGGTTCACATCATAAGTAACTCTCCCAGAAAAAACCCTCAGGTTTAGGTTAGCTAGTCTTGGGAAACACATTTGATGTAAATACTGGACAAAACCAGGGAACCCTGGCAGCCCAGCTGGTTGAGCACCAGACCCTTGGGCTTTGACTCAGGTCATGTTCTCAGGGTCCTGAAATAAAGCTCCATTTCTGGCTAGAGGCTCAGTAGGGAGTCTTCTTGAGATTCTATCCCCCCGTCTCTCCCCCACTCAGGTGCATTCTCTCTCTCAAATAATTAAATAAACCTTCAAAAAGAAAGAAGACGAGAATACTGGGCTAAACCATGAAACAACAACATTTCTGAATTTTCTCAATGGGAATAAAAGCCATGTTAACTTTGTATCTTGAATCCAGTAAGTGGAGACAGATTTTGGGTGGTTTAAGGACAATATCCTGGACACAATTCCAGTTGCAAATGGTGATTTACCTCTTTTGTCTTTGAGTCTGGCACTGCGGTCCTTGCCAGCAGGGAGCATTCATTCCTGTCCCCATTGCATCATCCTAGCAACTTGGAGCGAGCTTGGGGTGAGGTGGATCTTAAATGCGTGTAATTGAAAGACTAAATATAAACCCAACTGAAAGCCTCATTCTCATGGGAACATTTATAGGCAGCATTGCCTCTCTGAAATCTGTCTTCTCAGCTATCTACATCTTGGGAGGGAAAAGTGGTTTTTCCAGATGCTGCTAGTCAAAGTATAGTGTACCTTCAAAATAAAAAAATAAAAACATGAAATAGATGAGTGGTGTGTTATATAATCTTTGTTGAGATGCTAAAAAAAGGACAACTAAAGCTTCACGTATTCATTTAAGTGCATAACCTTCATTTTCTCCCTTGTATGCATGCTTTCATTTAAGTTCAAGATTTTGATTGCTCTTCATTTCATTTTTCTTTTCATTTCCCTTCCTTCCTTCTGCCTAGTGCTTTGTGCATATGTGACAGCACTTTACGTATGAGCTCACATTTTCTTACTTGTTCTTCTCTGCCCAGACTCTGATTCTCACACAACAATATGTACCAACCTGTCTTCTTCTGGAAGCTGCTTGTTTTAAGTTAATGGGAATAAATTTTAGGGGTGCCTGGGTGGCTCATCGGTTAAGCATCTGACTCTTGATTTTGACTCAGGTCATGATCTCACTGTTGTGAGATCAATCCAGTTTCCAGCTCTGTGCTCAGCATAAAGTCTACTTGTCCTTCTTCCTCGCCTTCCACCCCTCTCCCTGCTCCCTCTCACTCATGTGCTCTCCCACTTGCTCTCTCTCTCAAATAAATAAATAAAATCTTTAAAAAAAGGAATACATTTTATATCAAAAGATATAACTTACACTTCCGTAAGTTAAAAAGGGAAAACTTGGGGCGCCTGGGTGGCTCAGTGGGTTAAAGCCTCTGCCTTCGGCTCAGGTCATGATTCCAGGGTCCTGGGATCGAGCCCCACATCGGTCTCTCTGCTCTGCGGGGAGCCTGCTTCCTCCTCTTTCTCTGCCTGCCTCTCTGCCTACTTGTGATCTCTGTCTGTCAAATAAGTAAATAAAATCTTTAAAAAAAAAAAAAAAGGGAAAACTTACATTTCTGTACATGAGTTTATCTGTCCTACTGGGAGGTCAAATTCCTAACCTAATCAGTGATGGGTCTGTAAGTTTTTTCTATTTTAATACTGTATGTTATTTTTTTTTTTGCCATTGAAAGCAGATATCATAACTACCTTTACATAATTCTGTTCATTTAAGAGAAGACATACACTTGATATTTATTTACTAGTTAATTACTAATTTAATTCCTATTTTTTCCATATACATCTTTATGCTTTCCTTTTTGGATTTTTACCTATGTTGTACCCATTTTACCATTGTGGTGGTGTTAAAATTTTTAATTTTTTTATTTGATGAACTGATTGGCTTATTGATGAGGAAGATTCAGCTAAATGGTGGGAATCTGTGGAGCAAGATTTATAAAACCACAATAGCAAGGAGAAATCATTTCAGGCTCAGGGCACACGGCCAGGAGAAGGTATGGAAATAGGAAATGAGTAATTCATGTCAGGGTTCCAGTCCTGGAGACCTCTTAGTTGGAGTAGTCTTCCCAGTGTTGAGCTCCCTGGACTGGGAGGTTGTAAAAGTAGACTTAGAAAGGTTTTTGCCCACTTAACAATTTTAAATGGCAGATTGTCCTGAGATTTTGAAATTTCTTGGCTGAGATGAAATGATGGAAGAAAAATCTCTCTGTTAGATATCTGCAGAATCAAGTGGACATTCAGGCAAAATGTCAAGTGACCAGGAAGGTAACAAATGAAACATCGAAATTGAGCTGCTAACAGCTTCTCTGAATAGAGTGTCACTGGGAATAAATTACTAAAGAAAAAAGAAAAAAAAAAAAAGACAGTTGACAAAAAATCCAAATTACTTAGATAAAAAGAACAATGGAGAGGCAGAAGTTAAATACAGCTGAAAATTGGAGATCTGATGCTCAGATTTATTGGGAAGTGATATGGAGGGGCTATTTTTAATTTTCTCTGTAATGATAACTAAGTCTACTTAGAAATCTATTTAAAAAAAGAATGTCAAATCTATAAAGAGGGGCACCTGGGTGGCTCAGTCGTTAAGCATCTGCCTTCAACTCAGGCCATAATCCCAGGGTCCTGGGATCGAGACCCACATCAGGCTCCCTGCTTGGCAGGAGGCCTGCTTCTCCCTCTCGTACTCCCTTTGCTTGTGTTTCCTCTCTTGCTGTGTCTCTCTGTCAAATAAATAAATAAAATATTTTTTAAAAAATCTATAAAGGACTTATCAAAATCACCACCCAAAGAACAAATAATCCAATCAAGACATGGGCAGAAGACATGAACAGACATTTCTGCAAAGATATCCAAATGGCCAACAGTCACGTGGAAAAGTGCTCAACATCACACAGCATCAGGGAAATACAAATCAAAGCTACAATGACATACCACCTCACACCAGTCAGAATCGCTAAAATTAACCACTCAGAAAATGACAGATGTTGGGGAGAATGAGGAGAAAGGGGAACCCTCTTACACTGTTGGTGGGAATGCAAGTTGGTACAGCTACTCTGAAGAATAGCATGGAGGTTCCTCAAAAAGTTGAAAACAGAGCTACCCTATGACCCAGCAATTGTACTCTAGGGATTTACCCCAAAGATACAAATATAGTGATCTGAAGGGGCATGTGCACCAAAAAGTTTATAGCAGCAATGCCCACAATAGCCAAACTATGGAAAGAGCGCAGATGTCCATCAACTGATGAATGGATAAGGAAGATGTGGTATGTACACACACACACACACACACACACACAAACACACACACACGAATACTATGCAGCCATCAAAAATGAAATCTTGCCATTCTGCAATGATCTGGATGGAACTAGAGGGTATTAGGTTGAATGAAATAAGTTAATCAGAGAAAGACAATTATCCTATGATCTCACTTTTATGCAGAATTTAAGAAACAAAATAGGATCATAGGGGGAGAGAGGAAAAAATAAAACAAGATGAAATCAGAGTGGGAGACAAAACATAAGTGACTCTTAATCATAGGAAACAAGGGGTTTGCTATAGGTGGGGAAATGGGGAGATGGGGTAACTGGGTGATAGACATTAAGGAGGGCATGTGATGTAATGAGCACTGTGTATAAGACATAAGTCACTGACCTCTAGCTCTGAAACCAATAATACATTATATGTTAACTAATTGAATCTAAATTTAAAAAATAAAAATAAAAAAACAACTTGAGAAGAAAAAGGCAAACCAAGTTTGGCTCTGTCAAATAAATAAATAGAAAAAAATTTTAAAAAGACAGAATGTTAGCAGTGTATTTCAAATATCAATGGGAATACAGTCATCATTATTTGTCTCCCTACAACTATGAAGTTTTAAAAAGGAGGTAAAGTACATCCAAATATCTTGTTTTTGTCCTGAAGAGTTTGAATTGGTAGAAGTTCCAGATGATAACTGTGGACTTTTATTAGCAATATTTTTTATTTATACTTAATCCATTAATTGTTATGATCAAAAACTTCAGTTATTAGTCCTTCTGAAAGGTACACCTCATTGAAACACACACTCAAATACATCAGACTTCATTTAAAGCAAAACAAAACTTAATGCTTTGCCAGATTTTAATACTGATAAATGATATATTT
Source organism: Taxidea taxus jeffersonii (assembly GCA_003697995.1). Lineage (NCBI taxonomy): Eukaryota > Metazoa > Chordata > Mammalia > Carnivora > Mustelidae > Taxidea > Taxidea taxus. The sequence continues at coordinate 10,677 of ML107809.1, forward strand.
AACCACAAACGTACGTTCTCTTTTTAAACAAAAGCCTGATGATTTAATATCCTAGTCAAACAAACAGTTTTCAAAGATTTATAAAGGCCTAATGGTATTAGACTTTAATTAGTTTGACAAATTATATTCTAAATGAATTTACTCATGTGCTATTAAATATTATCATAAAAAATTAAAACTAAGCTACACTTGTCAAAACAGTTTAATAAACTGTGCTTCCTGTTGTAGTCACCTAGGATTTCTGTCATGTTCATTTTCTGACTTGCTAATTCATAAAATTTAATAAATCAAAAATGAGACTTCTACATATGAACTGGCAAAGTTCTAAGAAAATCACTAGTCTCCTTCATCACAGTAAACATAAAAACATCTAAGTAAAATAATTACTGTATAGACGACATGAATAAAATATCATTAGCACGAATGCAGGCAAATACAAATCAGTCTATCAGATTAACAAGGAGCAGAGGCATTAGACAAGAAGTATCACAAAACAATAACAAGGACAGACATTTGTTTGAGGTTTTACTGTTCACAAGGTACTTTCACATTTGTTCAATTATTAGGGCCTTAGAACAGTAGGTTGGAAGGTGGGACTCTTTAGAGGAGAAACAGAAAGATATTAGATAATGGGGAAGTAGTGAGGGATGGTCAAGTGGGTCAATGTGACTACAGCAGAGATTAATTGCGTGAAAGGGGCAAGGTGGCCAACAAGTAGAGATCTAAGACCATGTGAAGGGACAGACAAAAGAAAGCAAGGAAAATGCACATCACTTCTATTTGGGGGACCGCAAGAGAGACAGGAACTAAGAAAGAGTTGGAGTTGGGACAAATAAATGATGTTTGCAAAGAAGGAGGTAGAATACTTTGGTAATTCTGCCTATTCAGTAGCTTGTCACATCCTGAAGACACCTGTCTGTGGGGCTTTGTCTGTTTTACCTTTCAGCCTTGCTGCCTACCAAAGAGCTTAAGAGTGTGGTCCTGATGCCTTACAAGTTCATTTGCAAATGGCAGCATCCTCTTGTTGATATTATCATCCTTGCTCCTGAGAAGTAAAAACAGGATTAGGTGAGCCCCAAATATACAAAGGGAGGAGGATAATGATGCAAGAGCCCTATGGGGTAGAAAAGAGGGGCACCATTATCTCCATTTGTAAGCAAGCCTGAAACCCAGTTTCCCAGTTTGACCTGGACCACTTGGGAGTTGAGAAAACTGAGATTCGAATCCAGACCTTCTGCTTTCAAGTTTACATTTTTATCCTAAATGAATAGTATAAGTTCGGCATAAATGAATAGTATAAATATTGTCATAATTTATACCATCAGTGACCTAAATTTCTGTAGTAGAGTTTTCATGTTTCTTTGACCTGTCCTGGATAACTAAGTGTCTTCAAATTAGGTTTATCTATTCTTCTAGGGATAATTATACATATAGCAACCTAATTTACTAAAAAAAGATCTTCAGAAATTTGACTACTGAAAAGTCAGTACACGATCTAAAATGCTCAACTACAAAATGTAAGTTGGTGAGTAGCCTCAGATAGAGCACAGATATGGTAGCTGAAGACCGCGATAGGACTCACTTACCTCTCATCTCAGAAAATGTTGTCAATTCCCTCCACTAAGGCTTTAGTGGGACTGTTGTTAAATTCACTTCCTTTCTCTCCATCTTTGTTTAAAATCAGATGTCATCCTAACTTATGATGAGATTGAATGAACATCAAGTGATAGGAAAAGGAAAGGGTGTGTCTATAATAATCTATAATCTATTCAAATTAGGCACACACCAAAAAATGACCCCTTAGAAATGGTGGTAGGCATGACTTGTACCCATGGATAGGCAGCTCTCTTTCCCTTTCTAGGGCACATGGGGACTTGACCAATAATGTGTATAGTGGCTGAGGTAAATGCACAGGTTAAGACACCAGTAGCCCCATCCTCTGTTGACCAGATGGTGGTTCTACACAGCCAGCACAGTCCATATTGCTAAATGATTACCTGGAGAGTCTCCAGGGCTCAGGATGAACTTAGAGTGAACAAGAAATAATACAGGTCCCTCTGAGATACTAGAGTTGTTTGCTTGCATGGCATGGCCTATACTATCTTGACTTATACAGAAATGCACTTGTTCTTTCTCACGGTCTACCTTTTGACAGCTTCAGACTAGTTCCAGTGACATGGTGACCTTCAACTGCACAGGTGACCCATGTACAATGCAGGGCTTATGCTCTAGGTGGTTCTGAAAGGTGGTGGAGAACTGCGCCATGGGGGCTAAGTGCCTGCTTTACAATTCTGGCTTGGCCACTTCTTGGCTCCACCATGTTGGGCAGCCCCCTTCTGGTGCCACAGTTTCATTTGCAAAATGTAGTTTATAACAGTGTCTATGACATTGGGTTACCATGGGGGAAAATGGCGGTATGAGGGAAAAACAATACATACAAAACACATAGAAGAATGGCACAAAGTAAGCCCTTGGCAAGGGTTAGATAGTACGTATCTTGTCAATATCAACCCTAAACCACCGCAGGGCCCATGATTGTTTTATTTAGCTGGTCCAAAATTCCCTGTAGGGGTCAGGAGAATTGAGAACTACACTATCAAACAGTGGAAAATCGTATTTATAGTATAGTAATAAGAGGATGGAAAGTCTTTTACTAAAGAGAGCTCTAATGCACTGGTCCTTTAGTGGTTCTCCAGAATGGATCAATTGCTATTTTTAGCTTAGGGATCAATATTAATTAGATGAAATTCACAAAAGAAATACCAGTAATGAAAGTGACACATTTAGGGACAAAAGGCATTAATATTATGAAATCATAACCTCTTAGGCAAAGAAACCAAAATAATAGACAGCCTTTGAGCTTAAAGGGGAAAAAAACGCCCTGAAAGGTAAAGCTGCTCGTAAAATCCACAAGAAAATGAGACTGGCATTATTCAGCTGCTCATTCATTTTAGATGGTTCCTAAACTGCCTGAAATACCTTTTATATTCTGCAAAGATCAAACATATTAAGAATGTCAAAATAACATTAGGTAACCCCTTTCAGATGTCAAAATAACTGCTCAGAATAAAAGAAAGATTTGCAAAGTTCAGCACTATGAAGAACATAATTAAGCAGCGACTTTATGGGGGAAAATTATGGGGAGTCAAGCTGTTAAAAAACAAAAACAAAGACAAAAAAATGCCAGCTCAGTCACTTACCCAGGAGTTGATTTTGATTTTGGCAAAATACTGAAATTGAGATCCTGGATTCCTTCACTTGTAGATCAGGGTAATATCATCTATTTTATACATTCATAGGAGAACTTGGAGGAACTCTAACATATACAGAGTTTCAGAAAAATAGTTAATAATATTAGCTTATCTATCTTTGATCAATCTAGAATCAATATGATAAGCAATATTTCCTCCTTGTTTTCCCATGGCCTGTGCACAAGTCTATACCTCATGTTGATTTAACTACTTTTTATAGGGAGGGCTATTTGCAGGGCTTATGTTCCACTTTAGTTTTCCCCAAAAGACTGGAATGATAGATCCAAGGGCTTCACAAAAATGACACCCTGCATCATTGCTGCTCCAAGACGATGTGGCTAACAGCGATTTTATGTTCAACACTGCTGTGTGCCCTAATGGGTATCACATCTGCAATTATTTCAGAATCAAGCAACTTGAATGATTCTAAAACTCCCACATGTTTAGCCTAAACATTTATTTTTTTAATCTTTTTTTTTTAAAGATATTTAAATTTATTTGACAGAGATCACAAGTAGGCAGAGAGGCAGGCAGAGATAGAGAGAGGGGAGGAAGCAGTCTCCCCACCAAGCGGAGAGCCGTAGCCTAAACATTTAAATACACCATCCCAGTTATGGATTGACCCAGAAAATGTCATGTGATTCGGTGACAGTGTCTAGTAAATGTCAGATTCTGTGCACTTTATCTAATTTCGTGATGCGGGCTTTTAATAATGTGACTTTATTCTTGTAAATCATTTCCTCACTTAGAAATCATCAGTACATACCAAAGTACATTACACTGCAATCTCCTGCTACAAATGTGGGTGTACTTTAGAGCAAAATGTGCTACCAAGAGTCAGGAAAAAGAACTGAACTGGGACAAGTAGAAGACTTGACGTTGCAGTAGTGCATGCATTCCATGGAAAAAGTTCAGTTCAGTGACTCATGACTTGATTACATCATTCCCAGTGCAAATGCATGTGAAGCTACTCAGGCTTTTCTTCATGGAGCATCCAAAAAGAACTATATAATTAGCATCTGTAGATAAAAGGTCTTTCATAGTTTCAAAGACGGTGCGTAGCTGCTGCTCTTGGTAATGCTAAAGGCAACTACTGGTCTGTCCAAAGAAAGTCCTATAATACAGTGCCCTATTCCTTTATTCATTAAATAATTAGATGCAGGCATAATTCAAACACAAGAATTTTTAGGTTAATTAAACCACTTCAGTTAATACCACTCATTTTGTCCTCTAGAATAATGTTAAGCTAATGAGGGAAGGTATGAATATAATAATAACAAATTGAAAGAGTGGGAAATTTTTCTTTTTGCATGCCCTGTATTTCTGAGCAGATACTTTAAATTTAGCTTGAGCGTGACCTAAAAAGAATATCAATTTTATCTCCTTCTATAAGTGCTGTAACTGCTAGGGGATGGAAGAAAACTTTGGTCAGTTTTTCTTTTCTTTTCGCCATTCATCAGATGAGATACAATAACCTCCCATTCCCCAAATGGGATCATTGTTGTTTAAACTAGCAAGAGAAATCCTTTCCTTTTCCAATTTAATTAATAGACACTACTTAAAAAAAAAAAAGTCCATGTTCTACCTTTCATTCTGAATGAATGTTGCTGTAGGCAGCCTTACCTTTGGACATTTTGTAGGAACATCATCTTCCAAAGAGGATAGAGGCTAACTCAGTGGTGCTTACTCTGCTTGGTAATGCATGTCTTCAAATGCACACTGGGAAAAAGAACTGCCCCAAAGGGTTTGCTTTGGGATCTTTGGGAAGAGCAACCAGGTACTATGTCTTATGATGATTTAATGGCTGATGTGCAGAGCCTGCATTAGAGAATTTAATTTTTGAAAGCCATGTTGGCTGATGACAGAAGTGGCAAGGCCACTTGCAACACTTTAATTATAAGTTTATTATGATGCCCTCTGTTAGTTGCATTCCCTGTTTTACAAGTTTATATCTATTTAATAACATGTTACAGTGAATGTTTCAAAGTGATCTGCCAGGGAAAAATAAAACAAAACAAAAAAAAACCTATTGGCCCAATGTATTTCAAATCTTAGTGGAAGAAAAAAAATGAAATACCATAAGGAATAAATAAACTCAAAAGAAAGTCCCAACACTGTATAATCTAACATTGAATCTGAATATTTAATAAACTAATAAGAGAAGTTCAACCCCTCTTAACTCTTTTAGGTTGGGATTTAACTTGGCCTTTTAGGCCAAAAGCTGCTTGTACAAGTGTTGAATGAGAACAGGTATTGCCATTTTAGCAATGTCAACAATTACACTTAAAAAGATGATTGTTCATGGGGTACCTTTGACTCTACTTTGAGAATGAGAGATGAATTTGAGCCTCACAGGTTGTGACTAAGCACCTGGTTCAAAGTCCTTCTTCCATCAGCTTGAATTAGTCAGCTTATTCAACCCACTTCATTGTAATTGAGTTATTTGCTCTGTGAGTGATTTGTGGTTGCTAGGAAGTTCTTACCTGGAGATCCAGACTGGTTCCCCGACATTGACAGGGGTCAACATTTCAAATGAAAGGCTAATTACTAGGTCATGGTAACTTGCTGTGAAAGGAAGATGAGCAGAAGGGAGAAAGCTTCGTGTCTTCCAAGACTGTTTATATGGTCTGACACTGGCTGCACATTTGAAAGAAAGTAATTACTAAAATCTAGAAAATGATGAAAGTTTGGGTTTATTTATAAGTCTAAAAGAATGCATGAAAAAATTAAGAATATATTAGTTTGGTATTCGGAAAGTCAATTCTGTGTTTACTTGGGTCAGATTTATTAAACATAATTATTGCATAATTAATATATTTGAGATTGTGGCTTTTCTCTATTATTGGTCTTACATTCTGTAACTTTCTGAAAAAAAAAATGGAGTTATAGTGCTTGCGTTATCTTCACAGCCAACACACACAGGAACAAAATCATGCTGAGCAAATTTGTAACATGACATCTTCTATTTTTTCAGTCATTTAATTATTCCTTCCAAAAGTAACTTTCCCTCTGCCTAAGGTATGTTAGCATTTTTTTAATAAGAAGTTGTTGAAAAACAGTACTCCAGATTACCATCATATGGCTTGAAAAAGGCAACAAAGAAACAAGACTGCCTCCTTATAGCAACAAAAATTAAACTTTTGAGATCAAAAGCCAAATAGTCCAAAAATTATAGTATCTTTTTATTAAGCTGCACAATAAACCAATTTTTGCCAAAGAGAACTCCCTCTCCTCTTGCCAGTTAATGGACAACCTTTGTTCAGGGATGTACCTGTCGTCACGATTCTAGGACAGATGAACTCATCTCAGGTTCCAGAACTAACTATGCAATCCATCCAAATCACAGTAGTTGGGAAGTGTACTTGATGCACGGGTGGGTAAGTGACATAAGCTGGCAAGTTAGCCTTAAGAGAAGGACCTTTGTAAGCTGTCAGGAGGAAAGGATGTCTTCTCTTGCTTCTATAAAATAACAAAGATCCCTGGCATATTTCAACTGTGAGGTGAAACAGCAATAAGGCTGATACTAAGAACATCCTAGTCCAGAAGCATCTTTATTTTCCGCTATGATTCTCTTATAATTGGGGATTCCCTTGGGGAGGCAGAGAACTTGCTGTTGAAGGAGGCAGATCATCCCACTGCTTCAGTGTCCTGGTTTATGGTGTGACTGGGAGGGACGCTGAGTGTGAGGAGGACTGAAAAGGTTTGGCCATGTATTGGGTCAATGAGACCATCAATATATGGTCTTGGGCATACCACAAGGCATAACATGAAAATGTGTAAATACTACTTATGACCTGATAATGGTATTTGATTTAAAGAATGCTGCTGGATACTCACTGTAATCTTCTCCAAATTTTTACACAGTAGATACCCATTTTGATGAATATTCACACGGCATTCAATGAACCACTGCTTCATTTCCGCTCTGAGGAATGTGTGCTTTTGCCATTAGGTACTGTTGTTTATTGATGTATGATATTTCCACAAAAATGTTTCATTACATATATAGGGGAAACATATAATCATTCTTGGATAGTATAGAAAATAAACTTTTTGGTACTGTTCTCGGCATTTCATAATGTAAAACTAGTGACAAACATCTTTAGAAAAAATAATAAAATAGTCCTTCGGTATTAAAATTTCTTCCTAAAAAGCATCTGGCCAAAGTTAGGAGGGTGACATGTTATTAGTGCATAGATGAGTTAGGCATGAATAAAATGAATCTAATTCCACCTCTGATGGTAAATCAAACCATTTGAAATCTACAGGCCACTGTTTCTCTGAGGTCGGTTGCAAGAAACAAAAAATGCAGCTTTTTTCATGGTTCTGTGGTTTCTGATGTTGCAACTGTTTAAACACCGTGTACCCGGGATATAAACGACATAGTGCATACTTACCAGGTGGTTTTTATGCCACTTTGCTGAATGCAGGATTAACATATTTGGGCTTTTTATTGCTTGAGTAGAAAGTGCTCATTACTTATTATTTTATGTTTATAGTATAGAAATTAAAAAACAAAAACAAAAACAAAAAAACAAGAAGGTTTTGGAAATGGCATACATCACACTGTTGTAGTGGTTGACTTCCTCAAGATCGTCTTCTGTGGTTTTGGTGCAGTGGGAGGAGGCACAGTTGCAGGTCTGAGAGGGGGGAAGCTGTTACTGTGGCTTATTCCCAGACCCCCGTTTTCCAGCGGAAAAGGAGGGAGGTGGGGCGGAGGAGGGAGGGGAGGGCCTGGGTGAGGAAGCTTCCCCAGTGGGTGGGCAGGTTCGCTGTGTAAATGGACCTCCCTGTTTTTTATGTTATACCGGGCGTCACAGTCGGGACAATAGCCATGGTACTGCACTTTTTCATTAAACCGAACTCGTTCCCGAGGCCCTGCCTGGGGACACCTGTCTTTGTCAGATCTGTGCGTCAGAGGCTGCGCGGGAGCCTTGTCCAAGGTACTGGCGGGGAGGCAGCAGATGTCTCCGTTTGGAATTTTGTTCGGTGCCCCGGGGAAGCCTCCGTTTCGCAGGAGGGTGCCATTGGTCTTCACGGTATTGGCCACCGGCACCCCTCTCGGGGGGTCTTCGCACTTGACCGGGGTCAACCGCGGGGGAGGAGGCGGAGGGTTTGGCTTTCTCAGGACGGTGAGGATCGCAGACGGGTGCGCTGGGGGTTTGATGAGGGGTGCGTTGGCCTGCACTTTGATCTTCTCGATGCTGGAGGCTGTCGTGCCACTGGAGCTACTGTTTAGGGTGTCCGTTTTGGAACTGTCAGTCATCTCATCCTCCAGCTGGAGGTCGGAGGTCAGGGTATCAATCTGGTCAACCACCTGGCGGAAAGGACAAGGTAACTGTGTTAACAGAGCCAAACAGACCAACAACCGTCTCCCTGTTGAGGTGGAAATCTGCTCAGGGAGCCTTGACTCACACTACATCCTTGACTCCGTGGTTGGAAAGTGTTTCCATTCCATACATTGACAGAATGGCCTCCAGAGGTGTGTGGACTGTTTGATAACCTAATTATGTCACATACCTAGAACATAATATATGATTTACATATACCTTCTCTTCCTGGCTCTGCAGAACCCACCAAAGATAAGACCCTGATACAGAAACAGAAATGATTTTTTAAAAACAAGAGTTGGTGACTTTCCCTAGACTCAACCTGTAGAAAGCTACAGGAGAACATTAATCTCACGTGAAAAATGAGAAAAGCCAGATACTCTGCAAAACCCTAACTTTTCTTGAGATGATCAGAGAATGGATAATCACAAGGACACCCACACAACTGAGCTGCAAAAAGTCTCCAGTCTTAGGATAGAAAGGGCACATGGACTGTTGCACCTTTGGCAAGTCAAAGGGAACAGAGAGCCTCTACCAAAGTGAGGAAACAGCTAGAACTTTAATCAATAAATCATGACAATTTAGAGTCCCCAGGAGCCCAGACACAATGCTGTCTGTCCTCACTCATGTCTCTGTTCCATGAGCCTCTGGTGTTGGGTGCTGAGGAGAGCAGGGCAGAGGATGGAATGAATGAGTCTCCCCCCTCCACCCCTTCCACTGCCATCCCTGGGCACATAGGCATAAAACTCCAGGGACTTCCCAGATCTTCATCCCTTATAAAACACAACATGTAAGCATTAAGGGAATGCCAACAGTCTCCTGCTTCTGAGAAAGGGGAGAAGCCACAGCTGTCTGACTTTGGGGGAAGGGGCAGAAAATTCTCTTGGTCCCAAGAACTTGCACAACAGATGTCTGTCAACACTTGGGGGAGGGATCCAACTCACAGCATCTCAAGAGCTCAGACACCAGGCAGAGGTGTGGAATCCAGTGTGGCTGGCAGAACCATCAGATGGTGATGTAAGTCTGATCCAAGTGAAGCAGAATAGATGAGAAGGAGGGAAATAGGACCGAAGAGTCATGGTGCTAAAGCCGCTCATGGAAGGACTCTGGCATCGCCCCTAACAGGCTTGCCTGAGGGTCTCTGTCCTGTTCAACACGGTCAGGAGGCAGCTTGCTGGAAGGAAGCACAGCCTCAGCTCAAATGCTCATATCAGAACACGTTCATTCATCCTCCCTCAGGCAGAGATCTTGGAGCCATGCTCAAGGTTGCCATAAAGGCACAATTACCCATATACAAAGATGGGAAGGTTACGGATCATTTTAAAATAGTTTATTTATATATAGTCCTTTCATTTCATGTTTCTATATGCAGATTTATCTCTCTGTCTTCAGGTCTCAGTGTGTTCCACTGTGAAGCTGGCTCTTTGACACATGGTGGCAGAACTGGGCCCAAAATGAAAACATCATTGGCATCCAGAACGGTAAGGAGGATGGAAAGATTTTACTTATTCCTCATGAGGGTCTTAAGGGATTGCTTCTTGCTACTGTCACCAGAGCTCAGCCTTCTAATTTTAGCATATATATATATATATATATATATATATATATATATATATCTCAAACCCACTTCTCTGCTTTTCTTTGGTCCTCTCTGAGCCACCATTATTTATCACAGGGGTCCCCCGAAGTCACCTTGTTCCCTCTTTCAATTCTGTTGTGTCAGTGATTTTCTAAAACAGAAACATGCTCTTGGAGTCAACTCCCTGCTCAAAACCTTTCAATGCCTGTTCATTTCTCCTGTGATAAAGATCAATTCTTAACATCGTCTCCAAGGTCGTGTATAGTTTCCCTCAGTGTTGTGCTGGTAAATGTTTAAAACTGGTTCTTAGAGGTGTAAGGGAGTTTTGATTTGAAAAGTTTGCCAATTTCTTTGGTGTAAATTCCCACTGTGATCAATTTCAAGTTAGTGAATATGATGTCACTGTATATGAGATTGGAAAGAAATGTTCACAGACATAGCAGTAGAGATGCTTCTATAGGCCAGTAGAATCAACAAAAATAAACTCAGGGGCACAGATAATAGTAGAATGTAGTAAAATAATTAAGAATGCCTGAGAACAATTAGAAAGCCTTTGCATTTGATGTAATTTACTTAATATGAGCATATATATATATATATATATGTATATATATATATATATATACACACACATATTTAAATTTATTTCAATTCAATTAACATACAGCATATCATTGGTTTCAGAAGTAGAGTTCAGTGATTCTATATTTTGGTTTTAATAATGGTTATTTAGCAGCAGGCTCACACAAAATTTCTGAAAATAGAACAATTGGCCCTTTTTAGTCAGTCCCAGTCAGCATATTACTGTCTCTCCTTAAATGACTCTCCATCCTCAGCTCTAATAAATTTCCCTTTTCTTTTCTGTCCTCAAACCTCCTGGGTCTTCTTATAGACCCTCATAATTGTCAGTCTTCTTCCTGCCATAGGACATTTGCACATACCAATTTTTCTTCTTGAAATGCTTTGATGCCTCCTCTTTGTCGACTTAAAGCCTTAGCTCAGGAGTCCCTCATGACCTCAGCCTTCTCTGTCCTCCTGCAATTTACCATGTGGATCAGGTGAAATTGTTAAATATTCACAGGAACTTTATTTCTTTATTGGAAGCATTTGCATACTTTGTGATTGTTTAGAGAGTAGGAGGAGTCCTGGAATAGTCTTTCCTCTCTAGACTCTCATTTCGGTGAGATCAGAGACCATGTTTGTTGGTACTACTGTGATATAAAGTCCTAAGGTGGTGAATGACAATTAAAAGGGGCTCAATAAATACGTGTTAAATAAATGCCCTGAAGGCTATTTCTTTAGTTTAGGAGTGAACAACAATAAAAAAACACAAACAAAAAAGAGTGAACGAAAACAGGTTCTTTCTCATTTGAGTTTTAAAGTTGTTACTTTGCAAAGTCACATCCGATCAGCTATTCTAGAATAAAATAGGGGGAAAGGGAGTTATCCAGAAATGACCCAGTCTGATGGCACAGTCTGCAGCTCCAGCCCAGATATCCCAGAAATTAAAGTCGGAGGACACGGAGAGAATGTGAGAGATGGGGGATGATCTAGGCTCACAGGTACTGTGCACGATCTCACCTGGAGAGACTCTTTACCCTCATCCTTATATCATATTACATATCTACAGAGAAAACAAGAAAGCTGGTCTGCTCTCAAGGGAGGGAGGCTGCTGCTCAGAGATGAGTCTGTATTGCCTGGGCCTCTCATGCAGTTCTGTAGCTGCTGGTGGATTTTAGTTTCCATGTTGTTATTTCCTGAGTGCCTATTAGATGAAAAACTAAAACAGACAAATACAGTTGACCCTTGCATGACACAAGGCTTAGGGGTGCTGCTTCTACTGTGCAAAGCTATACCTCTGTTGAACCCCCAAAACTTAACCACTAACAGTGGACTGTTGACTTGGAAGCCTCATTGATAACAGAAAGAGTTGACGAACATCAATTATGTATGCTGTATGCATTATCTACGGTACTCTTACCACAAAGTAAACTAAAGAAAAGAAAATGTTATTAATGAAATCATAAGGAAGAGAAAGTACCTTACAGTATTGTATTTTTAGAAAGAAATCTGCATATAAGTGGATCTCCACAGTTCAAACTTGTGGACTTTAAAGGTCAACTGCAAAGCCCTTGTGGAGCAGGGGATCCAGTGGAAGGACCCGGCATGAATTAGATACTCAAACCAATAACTATAAAAGTACTAATTTTCTAGGAGCTCTGAATGACAGACTGAGATACTATAAGAGGAGAATAAAAACAGCCCATCAAAAAGTCAGCAAAACCTCTCTGAAGGATGAGTGGCCATTAAGTGGTAGAAGAGGAGAGATTCCAGAAGGCTGCTCAGGGAAGGGCCTGATAAAGTTCTTCTGACAGAAGAGAGGGCCTGAGCACAAGCCACAGGAAGGTGACTCTGGGCTGAAGGGTACCGTGAGAGGTCAGGCTGTGAGAGGGTCCCGCTAAGTGCTGATCAAGTACCACAGAGTCCTAAAGAGTTCCAGAAGGGAGAGAAGCCCTGTTCAAAGAGATGTTAAATTGCTATTTTTCAGAAAGGAAGCATCATCTAAGGAGAAAAGCACACCGAGCTCCAAAGAGGAAAATATTAAAAAACCCACACCCAGACATGCCGCCGTGAGAACACAGAACATGAAAAAATGTAGATGCCCAAAACGTACAGAAACGATATGTTAATAATTGTGTTAAAGCTACTTGGGACCCAGCTGGTATAAGGACACTCAGACCCTTCTGAGTCCTGAAAGCACGAAATAAAACTTTTGTATGAAAAGTACCCTACCTGTACTAAGGAAGAAAAAGGCATCCTTATCACCAGAGACAAGAATCATAAAGCCAAGAAAACTATAGGAACGATCCTTGTTATTTTAAAAAATATATATATTTTATTTATTTAAGAGAGAGAGAGACAGAGATAGTGAGAGAGACCATGAGCATGGAGGAGAGGGAGAAGCAGGCTTCCAGCGGAGCAGGGACCCTGATGCGGGCCTCGATCCCAGAACCCCAGGATCATCACCTAAGCCAAATGCAGATGCCCAACTGACTGAACCACCCAGGTGCCCTCTTGTTACTTTTTAACTCATCTACTACCTCAGCCCAAATTCTGCTTAGAATTCCTTACTAATTAAAGCTCCCAAGCCTCTGTTTTCTTTATCCTGTCAATTCCTCACTAATTTATTTTCTCTTTGTCTAAAATGTACAAAAACTGCCTGCCTTGGTCATTGGTTTGGGTCTCAGTTTCATTATTGGACCTCAATGCACACTTAATAAAACTTTTTTTTTTCTCCTGTTACTCTGTTCCATGTCAATTTAATTCCTCAACCAGCTAGAAGAACTCTGGGAGGAAAGAAAGAAATGTCTCCTTCTCCTACAAAAGTAATGACAGGAGTTTTACAACAATAAAACAAGGGATGCCAAGTATGTATTGAGCAACAAAAATTAGGATGACAGATTTTCAAACAAGCAATATAAGTCTGAAGAAAATTTAAGAATATCTTTCATAATGAAAGAAAGTAACTGAAAATATAGTTGAATTCTTCTGTAAATGTGAGGGTGAAATCAACATTGTCACATATAAAGACTGGGAGTGGGCACTTTTCAGTGTTGAAAGTACTGATAAGTGACAAATCAGAAAAAGGTTAAAAACCAGAAGAAAGGGCTAGCATACAAGAAGCATAGATGAGCAAAGAAATTATAAAATAATAAAAAATGTGCATTGGTTACAAAACAATAATTTACTAATTACTAAGTGGAGAGATGAGAAAAATGTGAAAGTAAGATACTAGGAAAAATGACATCTGATAGGGAAACAATCAGAGTTAAAATACTTTAAGGTCACTGTATTTTTTGTGTTTGTGTGTTAAGAAATCAGTAGCAATGTGATATTGATTATGGCTCATCAAGTCAAGAATGCGTGTGAAAAAATTTTAGGGCCATTACTGAATTAAGAGACAAACTTATAATTTCCAAAATAATATAAAGTTTAAAGACTGAGTAAGAAAAATTTGGCAACTTTTAAATTTTAAAAAGGCAGAAAATAAGAAAAAAACAAAACAAAAAATAACATAGCAAACAGAAAAGAAACTACATAAGATAGAAAAAATAACTCCAAATATATTAGTAATCATAACAAACATAAATAGATTACAATACTTTATTCAAAAAAGGACACAGAAACATTGATATAAATGGACACAAATAAGATACAGCAGGCAAATATCCTAATGAAACCTGATGCAGCTCTATAAACACTAAGCAAAAAGGTCAAGCTAAATTTTTCTTCATTGAAACAGTATTGTTTCTGTACTGAGAAAAAAAAAAAAAAGAAAAAAGACTGAAACAGGGACACCTGGGTGACTCAGTCAGTTAAGTGTCTGCATTTGGCTCAGGGCATGATCCCAGCGTTCTGGAATCAAGTCCCACATCAGGCTCCCTGCTCAGTGGAGAGTCTGCTTGTCCTTCTGCATGCTGCTCCCCCTGGTTGTGTTCTCTCTCTCTCTTGCTTGCATTCTCTCTCTCAAAAACCTTTAAAACAATGAATCAAACAAAATTTGGAGATCACACACACACACACACACACACACACACAAAATCAGATAAATGTTGTAAAAAAGTAACTGACACAAGCAGAATGCCTAATTTCCACTCAATCTCATGAGTAATCAAGGGAGGGCAAACTGAAGATGCAATAGCATTTCATTCTCAAAAGTGATTCAAAACAAGACAGTCTGATAATTCCAATTGATGATGATGATGTGGATAAGTGGGGAGTATGTACATTGCTAAGGGCAATATACATTCAGTCTGTTAGAAAATTTCTGACAGTGTCCTATAAAATGGACAGGGTACATTCTCTATGGTACAGGTGTTTTAGGAACAAAGTCTACCCTACCCCAGAGAAACTCAAACAGATGTGCACAGTGTTGAAAAAGCATGGGAATGTTCCTTGCAGGTTGTTTGTTATCTCATAGCAAAAAACTGGAAACCTGCATATTTAGGCTTGGTTGGTAAGTGCTTGGGTACACGAAATATAAAGTAGTTCAAAGGAAGTAATCAGAACTACATGTATCAGTAGGGATAAATCTAAAAAAACGAAAGTTGAGTGTAACAAAGTTAAAACACAACTACTCAGTGTGTCTTTATTGTTGATATATAGAAACAAGGGTAGTTTATGTTACAGAATGTGAAAATAAATAATATGCATCAAATTTAGGAAAGAAGGAAAGGGAGTGGATGTTAAAAGGCAGCTACCAAATGGCTAAGATACTTTATTTCTTTTAAAAATTGATGCAAAGTAATTAGGAGAAAGGGATGACTTTGGTTAAGTCTGGGTTATAGTTCTTACAGTAGTTTATTTTCTGTCCTGTGTGAACCATTTTATAACTTGAAAATAAAATAAATATTTAAGACTAGTTAAAGTTAGAAAGAAAGAAAAGAAGTGATTCTTGCAGCTGCCATGTGGAGAACATATTGAAAGGTGCTGATGTTTATTTACTTGGCTAGTTAGACTCTATAACAGCCAAATGAGAGATGAATAAATTAGCCAGACAAGGAATACACTGTGTCCTTATAATTACATTTCAGCATTTGGCTGAAACTCTTTCAAAGTACCATGTTGCAACTAAAGGAATCATAACCACAGGCAAGATGGAATTAAACGGAAAACAAAATGAAAGAAAATAGGTCTAGGGGGACGGAGTGTTTGCAGATATCTGGGGGTGAGAAGAAGCATGACATTAATCCTAAGTCTGAGAACATGCACACCTAACATTAGATGCAAGGGAGAAATGTAGCTCTCAAATATGAAACTGAGCCATCTGTCTAATTGTGGCTGCTCATGTCTAGAGAGGAATCTGCTCATGGAATGCAAACAAAGAGAAATTTAAAGAAAGGACAAGAACAGGTGATGTGTTCGATGATCTTTGGAGGTTTTTATTAGAATCACATACAAGGAAGCTGCGGATCAACTATGAAATAATTAAGAATAATAATTGTGATTTAGGAATCACACGAGCTCCAGGTTTTCACACCTGGGGAATATCCTTAAATATTTTCATAAAAGAGAGACAGATTTGGCAGAAATTACGTGGTTTTATGATCTAAGCTGTTTGTGGAAATCCAAAATTCATTTATATTAATTCTATAAATATTAAACTATAAAGAACAAAAACAGAGACAATGTAGGGTTATCATTAGAATGAAAGTCAGGTTAAAGATACTGACCTAGAATTAAAAAAAAAAAATTAAGAGCTCTTTGTCCTATGTTCTTATGTGGCAATGTCTTTCTTATTATTACAATTGCCTTAATATATTGGAATTATCCATTTATACGTGTTCCCCTCAGACCAGGAGCATGGATTTCCACCTTCGTTTCCCGGGGCAGGAAGCAGTGATTGCGAGTGTACATGCTCTAACAATAGGCTGAGAGAGTGAAGTGGACAAAAGTAGACTTTGAGAGAAAAGACATATCTCAACCTCACTGCCATCCCTCTCCAGCTTTTCCAACTTGGGTCTGATTTTCAAAGTCTTCGCACTCACCAATTCCAGGTGGTTCAGAAAGGCACAAAGCAATGGATGAAGCAGAGAAAGGGCAGGCGGAAATAAGGCATGGGTGGCATCTGGCAAGCTCTCCCCCTAAGTTCTTGACTCTTCGAGCCTAGCTCCACAGCTTGGGGTAGAGAATATTTCAGACACTCTCCAAAACAGGGAAGCTAGTTTAAGTCTATATTTATCTTCAATTATTTGTCTATGTCAACAGCTGTACATGTATTTAGAACGTTCCTAAATCCTGCTGATCTTGTTTAAATAAAAACCACACTATATATATATATATATATATATATATATAGTTCAATTGCCTTAAAAACAAAGAAAACCCTCTCTCAACTTGAGGGAATCTTCCTCTAGAGTCTCCTCAGTAATAGTTCGCAACTATAAAAATTGCAGCTTCAAACTTAGTGGAAAGAAAGAATTTAGCCCTGACTTGCATCTGTAGAAGACAGTTTATGAAATCTTCTAAGGTCTTTAATATTGATTTATCAGAGCCACCACCTTTTGAATATGTGGCATCAGCTATAGAGATCTAAGAAGAGAAATGAATGGGAGCCACAGGAATTTTTCCCAAGAGAGAGAGCTGAGAATATCCCCTCCTCATAGCTCCCAGACTATGGTCAGTGGCTGAGCCCCAGTGCGGGCAGACCTGAGAGCTCTGGCTAGCAGCGGCACAGTATACAGGAGAGCAACCAGCAGACCCAGCCAGATCCTCCTTGAAAGAGATGAAACAGAGGATGGGAGTCACCAGTGGGGCTCTTCCAGCATGAGGACAAGTGGCCAATATCCCTGGCCTTCTTTTCATAACTCACATACTTCATATCTATTTTGGATATTATACCAATTTTTGAAGACCTAATTTATATTCTTCTATGTACCTATTACCTACACTAATGACCTATTGATATCATTAAAATAAGTAGTTCATCATAGAGCATACAACTTTGTGTCCCATTGCTAGATTACAGGGTTTGTTATACACTGCCTCTGAATGGCTATGTACAAATAATTCTTATAATCATTTTGTGAGTGTGCTTGTGTTAAATAAAATAATATACGGAAACACTGAGATAATTCCACAAATTTGGCTAACTCTGCTTTGGAACTTGTTTATCTTAAAAAAAAAAATCTGTAAGGGCTTTAAAAAAAAAATCCCAGGAGTTACTCAGGCTTCTCTTGATATTTGGAAAGTCCCAAGGACCAGTATGGAAGAGTTGCTCAGGGGCTAAACACTAAATGCTTGATCCCAAGAGATGACTAGGATAGTCTTGGGTTCCTGAAGCAGTCTCTGTCTTTCTACAGCAACTGTTCATCCTTAACATTATTTCTTACAGACCTAGCCAACTGGCTGCTGCTAGAGTTCCATTATATCCCTAATACCATACTAATATTTTTGTATTAGCTCATGCTTCTGCGTTCTCCTTGTCCTTGGTGCAACTGAGAGAGTACCACGCTGGCTCTGGAATATTCTAGGGTAGAGAAGGCAGTACCTTGGAGCTGTCAGAGACTCAAGCTCTGTCTAGCTTTCTGCTCTGCCATCCCAAGTGTGTGACTTACATTTCATGTCCAACTTCAGAGCTGGACTTCTAGCCGTCACATAAGCATTTCAAGGGGAAGGATGGAAAAGGTGAGCAAAGGCATAAAACTGCGGCTGTTTAAAGAGATGTTTCAGGAGCAATGCATTTGATTTGCTTACATTTCACCAGCCAAAATTAAATTTCCTAGAGGCAAGGAGGCTGGGGAATGGAGGCTTTTATATGGGGCTCAATGCACCTAGTGAATAGCAATGATTCTATAGAACAAAAAGGGAGGAAGGATATTTCAGGTCAAATAGTAACCTCTGAAACACACACACACACACACACACACACACACACACACACACACACACACTACACAAACCAAAAAAAAAATCATATGCATCTGACTTGTTGGGAAGTACATGGGAAGGATAAACTTCCTTAAAAATGTTTAAATTTTTGAAACTTTTTAAAGTACTGGGTTGATTTCATGACTGATTGTGACCTGAGCCAAAACCAAAAGCTGGAAGCCTAACTGACTGAGCCACCCAGGCATTACTTTTGAAACTTTTGCAGATCGCGCACAGTATATTTTGGGGAAGTACTGTGTTGTTTACTTTTGTCATATACATAAAAGAGGCAATGGATACTCTGTTCTCTGGAAGCAACCAAGATTAAAAAGAAAAACAAACAACATCATCATTCATGTCCAGCCTCATCAACAGAATAGCAAGAGAAAGCTATAATGTAATCTGTCTTGTTTTCTGTGTATTCAACTGGGTTTGACAAATTTCTCTTGTGCAAATACTATTCATCTGATATTACAGGAGATGGTGAGAATTACCAAAAATATTTCTAGTTTAATAGGGACTGATCACACGTACTCAGTGTCTTCCTCTCCAAATCATAGTTAAATGACAGTAAAGGGGAATGGCAGTAATAAATTCAGAAATTTTTCTCAAAGTGGGGCATACATGGATCAGAGATTTTTATAAATACTGGGATGAATTAATAAAAAGGTGGGAAAAAGCACTGATGGAATCCCAGAAGAATTTCAAACTTGAAGGTGGGATACAGAGAGGGTGGGAGTGAGAAGTAATGCAAAAATTAGAGTGTGAAGTTGTTGAGTGACTGTAATTCACAATGGAAAACACTGTGTCAAATGGCCTCATGTTCTTTGAAGGGCAGCAAGATTAGCAGCACGGCAGAAAAAGTGAGATTGTATATAAGGAAATCGAACAACTGAGATTTTAGTTGTAAGGAAACTGAACAATGTTTCTGGATAAATTGAAGGCTGAGTCAATCGTGAAGATGAAGCTGCCATTATTAGTGAACCAAAGAGAACTTTGCAATAAATCTAATTAGTGTATTACAGAGGGTTGAGAATGTCTTACAGCTATAAAATAAGAACATACAGTTATTTTTTTAAAAAGTAGAAGATGTCAGAGAAATATTTGGAATATAAAGCATAAGTACTAAATTAAAAAAAAATTAATAGGAAGGCTGGAAGATACAATCTGAGAAGGATTCCCAACCATAAAACAAGATTTTCTTTTAAAGGAAAATACAAGAGAAAAGTTAGGACACAGAGAGCACAAAGATCAGCCCTGGAGCTCCAACTGATTGAGGAGTTCCAGAAGAATGCGGGGGTGGGGGATGTAGGATGGCAATGTTCAAAGAAACAATAAAAGAAAAAAATTCATAGTTGATAATACAAAGGGAGCTTCAGATGGAAAACACAATATGAGGGCTAATCAGGGAAAAGCAAAGTCAATCACCTACCAAATAAACCCAGGACACCCAGAAAGAAGTGAAAATCAAATAAACATCACAGTTTCTCCAGGATGAATGGATAACCAAAAACATTTTTACCAGTAACTTCAATGGTTCTGGCTAAAGTTATTTCAACCCCATTTCTACACGTGGCTAAATTAATATCTCAATGTAAGTGAAAACTGAAATATTTTTGGATATTAGGGACAAGGACAGTGTATATATCCCTTGTATCTGTTCTTCGAAAGCGAAGGACATACTGTAACACAGTAAAATGGAATCCAAGACAGGAAAAATTAGAGCCAAGAAACATTGTAACACAAAAGTGTGAAAGCAAATAAAAGAACTTATGAATAATATCCATATCACAGACCTACAAAACAATTATTCTTTTTTTAAAAAAAGATTTATTTGTTTGTTTGTTTGTTTGTTTTAGGGTGCTGAGGGGCAGAGAAAGGGAGAGGGAGAATCTTTTTTTTTTTTTTTTAATTTAAACATATAATGTAACCCCACCACCCGGGAGAGGGAGAATCTTAAGTAGACTGTGTGTTGAGCATCGAATCTGGACTGGAGCTGGATCCACAATCCTGAAATCATGACCTGAGCTGAAACCAAGAGTCCAAGGCTTAACAGACTGACCATCCTGGTGTCCCTAAAAAACAATTACTTTAAAGTAACACAGGGAATCAGAAAGCTCCAAGAAAAAATAATAATGAGTTCCATTCAACAGGTCATATAACTGGAAATTTGTAACACAGCACTGACACAGGGAAGAAATAAACTGTTGACATATTGGTTGATAACAATGGTATGCGAGATGAGAATTCATTTGTATCTTCAACTGAATTCCTTTCTGGGAGGTTCAAGTTTAGAGACACACGTTTAAATTCATTTCTTTATGAATTCATTACCATTGTTTCATTCTACTTTTACCATTGAGATACTGGTTATTGATGGATCTCTTCAACATATGGAAAAAAACTAAAGATTAATTCATCTTCCATAAAGAGGAGTCAAATGACATGAGCTGAAGTTTTAAAACAGTGTTGGAGATACTACTTAGAGAGCAGACTAATCAGAAAATAAAGACATGAAGGGACATCTGGGTGGCTCAGTCAGTTAAGCTACCCCACTCTTGATTTTGGCTCAGGTCATGAGATCGAGCCCCACATGGAAGTCCATGCTCAGTGCTGAGTCTACTTGATATTCTCTGTTTCCTTCTCCTCTGCCCCTTCCCCACTCACACACATGTGCTTTCTCTCTCTCACACAAATAAATAAATAAGATCTTAAAAAAATAAAATAAATATGAGTAGCTAAAAGGGGTTATGTCTTGAGAAAGAACTAGACACTGGATAGAGATGATAAAGAAGGAGGGGCCCCCCAGGGCTCAATTGGTAAAGCACCTGACATCTCAGCTCACGTTTTGAGCTCAGAGTCCTGAGTTCAAGCCTGGAGCTGGGCTCTGTGCTGGGTATGGAACCTAGTTTAAAAAGAAAAAAAAAGGATAGAAGAATGAGGATCATACTGGTATGTCCCTATGAAGACTGTGATTTGGAGATGGGAACAAAAGTGTGTATAACTAACTTGATGATGGTTAAAATAATACCCAAGAAAATCAGAGATAAAGGATGAGCTGGACCTTATTTATTCTCATGTAGGCTAATAATTGTGGTACATTGGGTGTGTGTTGTGGTAAAAGGATCTGCAAGTTCAGGAAAAGCAGGAGTGATCTACTCTTTCCAAGCAGGTAGATTGGTAGCATTGGTTAGAGACCGTTTCAAGCCAGGTGACACCTGAGAGAAGTCTTGAATGGTAAAATAAAATTAGGAGGAAAAGTCATTTCTTGGCAGAGGCATGAAGGTATGAAACACTTTTTTTTTTTTTTAATGTGTTTGTAAAGAATAAAGTAGGAATGGATGTGTGGGTGGCTCAGTGGGTTAAGCATCTGCCTTCGGCTCAGGTCATGATCCCAGGGTCCTGGGATGGAGCCCCGGAATGGGTGGCCCACTCCCTGCTCAGCTGGGAGCCTGCTTCCTCCTTCTCCCTCTGTCAACTGCTCCCTCTGCTTGTGCGCTCTCTCTCTCTCTGACAAATAAATAAATAAAATCTTAAAAAAAAAAAAAAAAGAATAAAGTAGGAAATGACAATTGAATAGGACAGAAGGCTGAAAATAGATAAAGACCAGGTTCGGGGTGGGGGGGCGGTGCCCAGTAGGCCATGTTAAGAAGTTTAGATGCTGTTGGGACGCCTGGGTGGCTCATTTGGTTAAGCAGCTGCCTTCGGCTCAGGTCATGATCCCAGCGTCCTGGGATCGAGTCCCAC
>RCUC01154512.1:0-113091 GCA_003697995.1 Taxidea taxus jeffersonii
ATCATGACCTGAGCTGAAGGCAGAGGCTTTAACCCACTTAGCCACCCAGGCGCCCTACACTCTTACGTTTTGCTTGCGTTATTAAGGTGCTTCTCTCCTATACTATTAATTTTGATGACTGTCAGTGTCAGGAGAAAGGTTGCATGAATATGTTTATATTTCTGTACATTCGGCTTTCTGAACAAAGAGTATTGGCACCTGGATCAAAGGATGATTGAATACTAACCCTAAAGATAGAGACTTTTAGAGAGATATAGATTTATGTTTCTGAAGCTATTTGTTTATCATCTAGGATGGTATAGTAGAGAGCATTTCCTTCTCTCTTCAGGGAACATTTGGATTGGTTTATAAGTGATCTCTCTCGATCTCTTTCACTTTCTGTCAGTCTGTCTCTCTCTTTCTCTCCCTCCCTGGTGAAGAGATAAAATTTAAAAATCATGGTATTTGTCTTTCTCTGTTTGACTTATTTTGCTTAACATAATACCGCCGAGTTCCATCCATGCTGTCGAAAGTGGCAAGATTGTGTTTTCTTAGTGACTGAGTAGTATTCCATTATATATATTTATTATATATTCTTTTTTTAAAAGATTTTCTTTTTAAAAAAATTTTTTTATTTATTTGACAGAGAGGGAGAGATCACAAATACGCAGAGGCAGGCGTGGGGGGTGCAAGAAGCAGGCTCCCTGCTGAGCAGAAAGCCTTATATGGGACCCGGATCCCAGAACCCTGAGATCAGAACCTGAGCTGAAGGCAGAGGCCTAACCCACTGAGCCACCCAGGCAGCCCTATTTATTGTATATTCTTTATCCACTCATCTACTGAAGGACATTTAGGTTTTTTCCATATCTTGGTTATTGCTAATAGAGCTGAAATAAACATAGGCATGTGTATGTCCTTTCAAATTAGTGTTTTTGGTTGGAGGAGATAAATTCCTAGAAATGGAATTTCTGGATCATATGAAAGAGGAGAAATAGTTGGGGCTCAACAGTTAGGAGGCCAATACAATATAGTCCGGCCAAGGAGTAATGAAGCAATGGCCATGAATCTCAAAACTTGAGGTCTAATGTCTAGTACTAACTCTTGTTGCACCTTGGACAAATCATATAACCTCACCAGGCTTCTGCATCCTAATCTACAGGAAATCTCTGAGGTTCCTTCCAAATCTAAATTCAAGCAATTTAGAAGGACCTAAATTAAGATAATTTCATGAGCAGAGAGACAGAAATGTCAATGGAAATAAAAAACACAGGAAGAGGATGGGAGGGCAATCAGAATTTGTTTAAGATATGTTGATTTCAAAATGTTAATGAGACAGATTGAATATGTTCAGAAGACCAGCTGAAAAGAGAGCCCCAGAAGCAGGAAGAGAGGCCTTGGCTGGAGTTCAGATTTAGAAGCTATTTCCATAGACAGGAGAGTAGATGAAATTGTTAGGGGCAGACTGGAAAGAAGGGCAGGGAACCATCAGAGATGGAGATAACAGCCCTGAGAGGCAAGCAAGTTCTTAGCAAAGTGTGACCAGAAAGCCAGAGAGCCCTGGGGGGCCAGGGACCAGAACAAAGGCTGCAAGGAGAACAGCCTGTCGGATCAAGGGTTAAATGCTTTGGAGAGCAACTTAACCTAAAACAGCACTCATCTGGAAAGGCAGTGCTGATATAAATCAGAGGTTTCAGAGAGAGAGGATGGTGTAAAAGGGTAGTTAGAAATGCAAAATGTGTTCAGAGGCATTTGCAAGCAATTCAACTCTGTAAACCTCCAGAACCTGGTGGGTGTTTTTCTTCCAACATGGTCCACATGCCACTTGCATTAAAATTACTTGGTATGGTTGTTCAGAATGTAGGTTTCTTGGTCTCCTGCAAAACCAATGATTCATAATCTGTGGAGAAGAGGCTCTGGGTCTCTTCATTAGAAACACTACTGCCCCATATTTATGCTTATGTGTGCAGCCCAGGGTGCTTCAGTGAGTTTTCAAAATGAATGGAGGGAGTCAGTAGAAAGACATAAAATGAAAGTTGGGGAAAGTGATGGACAGCAATCTTGAAAAGGCAAAATGGAAAGGCAAAAAGGAAAAAAAGACTCCATCCATCTCCAAGGATATCATGCTCCCTGTGGCAGAGACTCGTGCTCAACAGAGCAGGCAGCAAGGTCTCCATGAAAAGTTCTGTCTTATGTCTCCACTCTTGGTAATGATATCTTGCCATCTACAGTGACAGTCTTGATGCCAGAGATGTAACAGGGGCTGAAGTCTCGGCAGAAGGCAGAGCCCCAGATGAGTTCCCCAACCTTTCTGGCAGCAGTGGGGAGAGCACGGACAGCTGGTCCCAGATTGCCAATGAGGAGGACAATCCAGATGACACGAGTAGCTTCCTGCAGCTCAGTGAGCGATCCATGAGGTACCTGCTCTTTACTTGACTTCCCAGGGAAACAGGTCTCAACACAGATTCTCAAATACTTTATAAATGGTTCTCTACAAAGGGTCTCTAATAGAGCAAGAAGGAGAGCTCCCACTAAGTCAGGGTGCTTGCCTGTCATGATTTATGCTGAGAGGTTTCCTATTATCCAGTTGTGCCTTTAATTACCTTGACCAAGGTTAAGAGTCAGCTGTACTCTTTTCTGTGCAAGCCCCAGCTAGTGCATTCAGTAGCAACTGGGAATTTTAAAAAAAAAGAGCTGCTGTTACACCTGGTATGTTTGATACTTTCTCTCTGGTTCATTTGTATTTCAGATGCAACCCAGGCTGGGTTTACATGAGGCAAGTGTTTCCACATTGTGTTGTGTTGTTTGGCCTAATTGTTTCTCCCCTTTCTTTCCCCTGCCCTGTGTATTGTTGACTCTGAGAAAGCAAGAGAGAAGTTAATGAAAGATCAGGTTTGGAAGGACCCAAGCCCATCAAGAGACATATACTAAACACTGTCCCTCTGTGAGGTTGAAATGAAAACAATCTCCACATTTCTGCCTTATTTGATACTGGACAAAATCTGCAGACTTTCCAGAAAGGCCAGTGGGAAAATGGGATTCAAATGCATCTGGGTGTAATGGCTCCTTGGTGGTCTTATTTCTGGCAGTTCATTCTGCTTAGACTTAGAAAAAATTCACAGTGTTAAACACTTGGTCTAAAGTCCCCCCAAACTAGTGGGAAATATTTACAATATGGAGATAAAAAACAAAGAGAATTTAAATCTCTAGACTTAACAGAAGTTTATACAGTTAATTGCCTTCAGCACAATGTTTGAGTCATCAGATTTCAATCAGTTAATATATTTCAATGTCCCACATGAAACCCAAAGCAACTGAAGGAGTCCAGTTTGTTACTCATGGTAGTCCCCAGGGAAGACTGTCCCAATACGCGACACACTGGCACTCACCCTTTGGAAACCTGACTTGGAAGAGACATCACTGGGAAGTAGTGGGGATATGAGGAAACTCAATGGGTTTGCTGAAATTGGAGGCATTCCATTCTGCAAGTACAGACAGAGCCTAAAAATTGGCTCAAGTCTACTATGTTTCAGCAACTACGTTCCAAGCTAGTAACTAGACCATATGTCAATTGTGTAACCTATGAAAATGATTCAGCAGCCCTCCTTCTCCATGATACACAAGGTATCAGGTGCTGCTTCTCATAGATTTTATGATAAAGGAGATAATAAAACTTTGACATTGCACAACTTCATATTTGTAAATTCTGCAGTCCCACAGGAAAACAATCAGCCAGGTGCATATTCTGTGGAATGTCCCTTAGAAAAATCCCTTGAGTGGAAAGGAGAACATGTGTCTACTGGTTTCTGTCAGAAGTCAAAAAGCAGACAAGTGAGCATTCTGATATCTCCCCAGCCAGCATTCTCAGAAGTATGTCAGTCTCCATCGGTATGCCAAAGAGTCTCTTGCTGACAGATAAACATCCTCACTGTAACTAGAATGAGGAAGACAAAAGTCATGCTGATTGTCACCCACTAGGTGTGGCTTACTAGGTCTGACACCAGTGCAGAAATTCAAAAACAGTGATGATGATGATGATGATGATGACAATTATGATTGGCTGGAGCCAAAAGTGTCTTTTGTTACGTCTTCCCCTAATTTGTCCAGAAACAAATATTAATTTAGGAGTCCCCCAACAATATTCTTCTGGAGACCAAAAGAAGGACTTCTTAGAAAGAAAGAAGGAACGTCAGTGTTGGCCGTGTGGTCAGGTGGTGGAGACAGGCATTAATATGTAAACTTTTGCTTTGTCAGCAATGGCAACAGTAGTGCCACTAGCAGTCTTGGCACTATGGACCTGGACATTTATCAGGAAAGCATGCCATCTTCTCCCATGATTAAGTAAGTAGACACTGAGATGCAGTGATTGTGAGACCACTACTCTAATTTCATCCGGCAATCCATTTTGATCATTCAGATTGTGCCCAACCACTGAATCATCATGTCTATACTGCCGTGGGTCCATGACACTGGAGCAAAAACTAGGGCTTAGAATAGTCCTAGCTAGCACCACTGTTTTCTGAATTTCAAATCTGACCCCTCTGATAGAATCATCCCAGAAAAAGTTGATCCATATAATGGGAAATGATATGTCATTTTACTTAGACACAGAGAAGCAAAAATCCTTTTAAATCATACCATGCCAATGAACAAAGACTATTGTTCAATAGAATATAATGTGAATGGTTTTCCTCTACTTGTGGACACCTGGGGTAATTACTACTAAATGTGTCTAATATCAAATGGTGCCACAAGGCAGATATATCATTGCCACACAGTGACTCTGCTTCCCAAGACCTTGGTCCTTCCAAAAGACCAAGAGGAAATAAATAGCACTTAGAGAAGTGCAACATAATAAATAACACAAAATACAGGGCAGGAAAGAAAGACAACATGAAGTCAGGGCTACATCCAGAATTCATGATTATTCTGGAAAGGTAAATGAAATCTATTTTTGACCATTAAGACTTAGCTTATTACTATTTGGAGTTCTTTGAAATCTCAGAAAGATAAAAATGAAAGATAAGACTAAAGCTGCCCCCTGACCTACTTCCTCAGTTACTCTCTCTAGCTCAGTCATTTTTGCTTCACTATGTAATCAGGTATCTTGCCTGTGGGAGTATTCCTCAGGGATTGAAGGAATCAGTCCTTCATTTTTCCTTACTGCCATTATTCACAAGTGGAGATGAATGTACACATGACCTTGGGTTTGTTTAGTTTCATTTTTAAAAAGTAGAACCAAAATACAAACAAAAAATTATTTGGGGGTACATTTATTTTTATCCTTCAGGAAACATTTGCTTAGCTACTTTTTTCCATCTTTCTCCAGGGTTAGAGCCTAGGACCCTATACACGTATACGCATTCAGGGAAAACAAAAATGGCCACCACCCACATCAGTGTCCTAAAGTTCAACAATGGCAGAAACTGTTCCTACCATATGTCATTTCACTTATATCACTTGCAAAGACTCTTGGGAAATTGGCAATTCTTCTAAAAATAATTCTGTATGCATGACAGAACAGCTAAACTCTCTCTCAACATCAGGAATACAATGGAATTTACAGCCAGTAAATCTTAGCAGTGGTAGAAGATATAAGAGAGAATATTTTCTCATAAAAATACACATATTTAAGAGCTCTGTATTCTAATTTCCAGCCCGTACGAAAATATAGGACAACCACAAGCTTCCCAAGATGGTCAGCTCCTTTCAGCTGTTGGGACATATGCTCTCCTTTTGGAAGCATTTACTGAGTCCTGCCATTACATCAAGGCTTCCTTATAAGTACTCACTGTATGAAAACACCTAAAACATCGAACATGAATGTATCTAATGAAATACTTCAGTTATGTCTCTATAGTTCTTTATCACCTTCAACCTACTCCATCCTCCCAATTAAAAAAGAAAAATTTCAATTTTAATTGAGATATTTTGTTGTACAATTTAGGTTCTGCAGTCCATTGGTTGTTTGTTTGTTTTTTTTTTCCTTATTCCAGATCAAGGAACCACAAACATTAGAGAAATACTAGAAAAATAGACTAAAATGCCAATTTGTTGCTATCATAGTACAGGGGGAAAAAATCATTGTGTCGGGATGACAATATATGGTCCTTTAAATGACAAGTAAAATACAGAAGAAGGATAAATCCCCAAATAAGATCTAGTTGCCTACAAGGTATTTCCTTGATTATTCAAACCAGTGAAGGTTTATGGAAGAGAAGTTGAGGAGAAGAGAAAGACGCATTTCTTAGTCTCCCATACCAGTTATCCCAACTAAAACTACATAGTTTATTTGGCCCTTGTTAAGGTCCAGGGCTATTTATTGCAGACCCAATGATTCTATGTAATACCCACATTGATATTTCCCCAGTGTTACTTCCCACTATGAAAATGATAAATCTAGAATGAACTTCAGAAGCTTTTAGGTCAATAAGATCCATTGCCTCATCATTCATTTGCAGCTTCCTCTTCCTAAACATTACCAACCATATACTGTTGTTTTCTCCCAAAGTGAATTAGTAGAAGAAAAGGAGATTCTTAAAGGACAGTCAGAAAACGTAGAGGGTAAGCCACATTCCCATAATTTTGACACACAATTTGCCTGTGATCTCCCCCATGGAAAACGTAGTAAGTCTGGGCTTGTGTCTGTGCTCAGAAGGTGCCTCTGGAATGCCAGTGGGAGCGGCCAGCCCCCAGGGGAGCCTGTTGGTGATCAACTTTGACCTGGAGCCAGAGTGTCCTGATGCTGAACTTCGAGCCACGCTGCAGTGGATAGCTGCATCTGAACTTGGGATCCCCACCATCTACTTTAAGAAATCTCAGGAAAACAGAATCGAAAAGGTACCCCATCCTGTGTTGGGATGTGAATAAGTTGTGCTTTTATTACTCATTAAATTCCCAGTCAATTCATTTAAATTTAAACTATTTGTCCTTTTCACCTAAAAATTGTGACTAGAACTTTGAAACCTTCCACCTGCATCAATATAACCATGATAACTGTTTCTTTGACCCTCAGTTGGTCTCAGCTCATTGGTGACAATGAGAAAGTGAAGTGAGGAGATGGGAACTTTCTCAGAGTCTGGTGTTTTATTTCTGTGTTTATTTTTGTTTTAATGTTTCCTTGCTCTGGAACCAATCTCCTCATCCCACTCATTTAAATAAAAGATAAAAGGGAAAGGCTTGATAGATACAAGAAACTAAACTGAGGCCATACTGATATTTAAAACAGACTGTGGCATGGTGTCAGTGGGAGGTGTGTGTAATCCCCTACTAAATAGGTTTGCATTAGACAGACTTCCTCATTGTCACTCACCACTTACCAGAAATATAAAGTCGGGGAATAGATCCCTTGCCAACCTCTAAATTAACAGCAACTATCACTCTAACTTCCAATCTCTAAAACTGCCCACTAACTGCTCTAGGAATTTAATTATTAAGATTTAAGCACAAATCCATCTGCCAATGTCTTCAAGCTCAATCTCCCATAATTTAAGTGTGCTCCTTCTAAAGATGTTTAAATTAATAATAATGTTGCCATGTGAGTAACAAACTGCCTATTGCTGTGTAACAAACTGCCACGAATTTGCTGTGTAACAAACTGCCACGAATTTGCTACTTTAAAACAAGACCACCTAGCTATGTTGCCAGAAGCTGGATGAACTCTAATTTGCTCTCTGCTTAGGGACTCCCAAGGCAGAAATCAAGATGGCAGCCTTGCTGGGCACTTCTCTGATAATGGTGGGGAAAAACAAGCTTCCAAGTTTTTTCAGGTTGTTGTCTTAATTCAGTGCCTTGTGGTTGTAGGACTGATAACCCATTTCTTTGCTGTGCCCCTTCTAGAAACTTCCAACATTCCTTGTCATATGGGCCCCTCCATGTTCTCATGCAGTCAATCTCTCTTACTTCTTCTGCCACCAACCAGAGAAAATGGTTTATGTTGTTGTTGTTGTTGTTGTTGTTTTTAAAGATTTTATTTATTTATTTGACAGACATAAATTACAAGTAGACAGAGAGGCAGGCAGATAGAGAGGAAGGGAAGCAGTCTCCCTGCTGAGCAGAGAGCCCGATGCGGGGCTCGACCCCAGGACCCTGGGATCATGACCTGAGCCGAAGGCAGAGGCTTTAACCCACTGAGCCCCCCAGGCACCCGAGAAAATGGTTTTTAAAGGATTTATACAATGAGATTAGGTTCACCAGATAATCTCCCTTTTGATTAACACATTATTAATTAAAGAATCCCTCTTACCATGTACTTAATAAGGGCACAATTTTCTCATCCTATTCGTGATAATGAGGATTAGGGCAGAAATTTTGGGAGCTGTTTTAGGATCCTGCCTATCACCACCACAGTGCATTTTGTAATGTCTTATTGTCACAAAGTACACCCACATATACATTATACTTCTTTCTCAGTAACTCATCCATAACCCCCACTCATCAATAGCCATTGGTTATTATCATCCTTTTTTAATTAGCAAGTCAGGACTCAGGCCAGGCCATGAGAGAGTCCTCAGGTAGTGATGGCTGAGCCTAGTACTGGAAACTTCTCAGTAGTATTTCTTCCAGGTTAAATTATCTTGGAGTTATGATCTGGATTTTTTAAAAAAATATGTAATTGTGTTATAATTCTCATTGTCAAAATCTAGTGGCCTGACATGAAAAATCCTTTACCATGTTGCTCATGCACATAGAAATTGGAAGAGCTTCCCCATTTCTGCATCACCAGACAATGGCATTAGCTACTGGAAAAACTCAGAAGGAGACCTAATGTATACTGCCCTCCCCCACACCAGCCTCTCTCTCCAAACAGTAACTCATATTTCTCTTCATGTCTAAGACTTCCTATCATTCCATACCACCTGAAACTAGATACTATCCTATACTTGTCATAGCTTTGTTGGCAAGGTAATGAGTGGTTCACTATTTGATAAATTCTCCTTTCACCTCACCGCCCAGCCTGACCAGTGCAGAGTGGAGTGAAGGAACACTGTACATTAGACCCCTCCTTCTCATCACACACAATCCTGATGGCTCTCTGCCATGGGAGGAGAACAAGAACATTCTCAGGCAAAATGCATCCTCAAATTCCTGGAAAAATGAAAGGCAGGTTTGTTTCCAATTTTATCTCCAGAGCATTATTTGGTGCATTTTTGGATGGTCTCTGAACGATGTAGATTTCTATATAGTCCACCATTTCGAAGAAACAACGTAGTACTCTCTATGAATATGTGTCTCATAAATCCTTATCAGGTGAAAAGACAAAGAGTGTGTCACTAACTTGATTATGTAAAGTAGGCCTGACTTGATATTTATTTATCCTCTCTACTTTTCAATTCTCAGAGGGATACCTGCCTTTTGCTCATAGCAGTTTTTCTGAGAGAATAAATGCTCCACTAGCGTTATCAAGAAAAACATGAAGTAATGTTTTACTTATTCAATGTGTCATCAGGTCAAGGAGTGTATTTCTAAGTACTGTAATATTAGGGACTAAATATTGTAATATTTTTCAGAGTCAGTTAAAGTTCTCTACATCGAGTGGCTTCTCCATAAATGGGCACTGTTTGTTATCTGAGATGAAATTGGTCAAATAAAGCAAACCCATAAGCAACATGCTGACATTCTTTTTTTATCAATGCTGAATCTGGAAACCTCTTTCTGATTGTCTTTTCTTAATTAAGTAAGTAGTTATTCAAGTGTGGAAGAGAGATTGTAGCTTCCCATGAGGCTGTGTCATATATAAAGGAAGCAGTGTTTCACATACATGCTCCTTCTGAGTTTGGAAAGGATTAAAGAAGCATCTCTTTTAAGTTTGGAAATGTCATTTTCCCACCACTGCCCAAGTATTAAACATCACTCAAAGATCTAAGCCCTGAGTCCCCATTTGTGTGAATTCTGAATTTTTTTTTAAAGATTTTACCTATTTATTTGACAGACAGAGATCACAAGTAGGCAGAGAGGCAGGCAGAGAGGAGGAAGCAGGCTCCCCGCGGAGCAGAGAGCCCGACGTGGGGCTCGATCCCAGGACCCTGAGATCAGGACCCGAGCTGAAGGCAGCGGCTTAATCCACTGAGCCACCCAGGCGCCCCTGAATTCTGAATTTTTAAAATATATTAATTTAGTTAACAATTTTTGCACTAGGGGTTCCACACTTGTCAACCCACCTGCCTTATAACAATACAAGCATGAGCTAAAGGGGAGAGGTATCATGAGTAAATAGTGAAGCAGCTTATCTTTCCCACCACCAACCTAGGAGTTGAAGGGCACTTAATTAAATTCAGCTTATAATGAATTTCAGCCCCATTTCAACTCAAAAGGCAAATTCCACACAGTTTTAGTGCCCAATGTAATGTCACTCTTTTCTGGTAAAGTGACTTTTGTTTTTAAGCTTTCTCTTTAGTGGTATTCTTATTTTTTACTCATTAAAATGTTATGTTCACTTGAAAGTCATACACTCAGAACACTCATCTAGTGTTTATCAAGCACATACAACACACCAGGCACTGTTCTAGGTCCCATGAATATAGGAAACAAAAGAGACAAACTTCCGACCCATGGAGTTTCATTCTAGTTCAGGAGGGACCCACAGTAGAGTGAATATAAACTAGAAGAAACTCAGATTCTAAAGAGAAATCTTGAAATGTGATGGAAACTTATTTTAGAAATGGGAGATGATAAACACATGGAAAATGGGATTTATCACACCTCCACTATGAGCTAAATGCACAGAATTACCTGGGGCACTCATTTACAATTCACCCTTCCTTGGCCCTGATTACTTCCAGTAGGGCCCAGAAATACACATTTTTTAACAACCTCGCTCAAGTGAAGTCATTTTGATGAGTACTAAAGTTGGAGGCCTCCTCCCATAAGAAATATCATGAAAGAGTGGCAGAATTTGATGTATAATTTAAGTATTTTAAATTCCAGGGCAAAGATTGCTGAGAATCCCAATGCCTGATGATCTAAAACAGTTTGTAAACATCATTCAGAAAGGCTGACACTATATGCAACTGATGAACCACTAAATTCTACCCCTAAAACTAATAATGCCATATATGTTAAATAAATTGAATTTAAATCAAGAATTTAAAAAAAATTGGTCTACTTAAAGTGAACAAAATCATGAAAATAATTTTTTTTAAA
Source organism: Taxidea taxus jeffersonii (assembly GCA_003697995.1). Lineage (NCBI taxonomy): Eukaryota > Metazoa > Chordata > Mammalia > Carnivora > Mustelidae > Taxidea > Taxidea taxus. The sequence continues at coordinate 11,119 of RCUC01154512.1, forward strand.
TAACATAAATTGACCATTTATTCTGTCTTTTGGATACAAGGTATCATTGCCCTCTAGCTTCTGTGAGCTGGAATGGCCTGATGACTGGCTTCACTATAAATCAGTTCCTTTCTCATCTTTATGCATTTGAGAATTACTTCCTTTTCTAGGAAGCAATGCAAAGAGCAGAGGAAAGAGAGGAAACAGGTGTATGCATACCTCCCCAAAAAAGTGATTATCCGAAGAGATGTGACCTTACCTCTAATTTCTCATTCCGTTCTACATGAAGAATGGTGGAAGGACAATAAGAGAAAAAAGGAAGGAAAAATATACTGTCTTAACTTAGACAACCTTAACAAAATACCATAGACTGAGCTGCTTATACAAGACATTTACTGCTCACAGTTTTGCAAGCTGCAAAGTCCAAGATCAAGGTACAAGCAGATCCCATTCCTAGTGAGGGCACTCTCCTTCCCTCTGTCCTCATATGGTAGAAAGAGAGAGAGAGTTCTGGTGTTTCTTCCTTTTCTTATAAGTCCATAAATCTTATCATAGGAGCCCCATCCTCATGACCTCATCTAAACCTAATTATCACCCAAAGGCCCCACCTTGCAATACCATCACATTGGGGTTTGGGGTTTTAATACATGAATTTGGTGGAGAACACCGACAATAAGTGCATAATAGATACTAAACCTCTTCATTTATAAACATAAGAAATTATCTTGAATTGAACCCTTCCGTCAAGGTTCTCAAATTCAGTGTGCACCAGAATCACCTGGGGAGATTTATAGGCCCAGATGCTCTGGCCAATTAAATCAGAATCTCCTCTTGGTATGAAGCCCAGGCACTGGAGTTTACTAAAGGTCTCTGGTGGTTCCAGGGTACAGCCAACACTGATAATCACAGCTCTATAGGCTATAATTGTAGGAGCAATATAAAACCAACTCACTTGTGCTTAATAAAATGGAATTCCGCCCTGGAGCAAAAGAAGGTAGTTACTTTCAGAAATCCTAGCCGTTTTTTTAAAAAATCTCATAGCTTGCAAAAACTCCCATAGGTTAGAACATAGGATTTTTGTAAACAATTTATCTAATGTAGTGAATGTGTCTGTGAATATAAAAGTCCTCTATCATGCGATACTCTTCTTCAAATGAGTCTGTCAATGATGTACCATCACAGGATGTAAATCCTTCTGGTTTCTTAAGACAAAATATTTGCTCAAGGAAATGCCAATTATGAAATATAGAAAGGGAACCTAATTATTATTGATTATGAAATGGCAGGAAATGAAAATATTTGATTTTTAACTTTCAGTGTGTTGGAGTAAAAAACTCAGATCCTTGACATACTGAAGCTGATTCTAAAATTACCAGAACAAACACATGGTCAGGCAAAATGAAAGATCTAGGGCCAGCTGCTAAATTGAATACTGTTTTGAAGGCTATAGTAACAAGCTGGGAGTGTCTTTCTTGCCTTCTTCACAACCTTAGCCTCATTTTTTATTTAGAAATTTGTTGTAGTCAAGGAAGAAAAGAAAGTGTAAGACCTTCTTGCTCATCACACCCACAGATGTTTCAAGGTCTTCATGTCTGAGATTAAGTCATCACAGCCTCAAAGGAGGCTATTTTTAGTGAGGTTGGATCATTTTTAAAAGCTGCTTTATTGGGATATCAGACTGAATTTAGAAATCATGAGACAGATCCTAGCCTGTTACCATTTCACAAAGTACTGGCAGATGGCTACCTGGTGGGGCATTTTGACAACTTTTGGTCAGTCAACATCATCCTATCGTCATCCCCACAGTGGGAGATCCTCTTTCAGCAAGTCCTAAATAGATGGAAAGAAGCTTGTAATTGAGCTTCTAAAGAGGTCTAGACTGAGAGCCTTCTGGGAAGCACTTAGCAAATATTGACATCTTCCCCAGAGTTTTGATTGTCTCTTAGAGAAATGACTCATGGATAAAAGTTGGAAACAAAATGGTAGCCCAATGAGCCAGAGTTTATAGAAAAAAAAAGGGGGGGGGATCTGAGGCTCATTTTATATTTCTGTGTATTTTATGTTGACTATATCTTTGTAAGACATGTTAAGGGAGAAGAGACAACCTCCAGGGATGGGCCTGGCCTAAGGTCATTTATGACCCTGAAATCGTGCAGAGAGGTCACCAACCTATGAACCTCTCACAATGAGACCTCAGAAAGTTGATGTTCAAGCCTTGTCCACTGGTAACACCTACTTTCTAGACTTCCAATAAGAGCTAGAAAAGTCTGATTTGTCAAATCATGCAAAGACATCCTAGACTTTCTCTCTTTTTTCTCTGATGCTTCATGTTTTTATCATTTGTCTGACAGCAAACATGCCTCAGATCATTCATACATGCCAAGATATAAGTAATAGCTCACAAAGTTATTTTTATGCATCTCCATAAATTACTAATAGTTTCTAGGAATGCTCCCCTATCTGAAGGTATTTGACTTTTTAGTAAAGTCCTAAACACAAAACATTAAGCTCTCAGAGTTCCTGGGTGGCTCAGTGGGTTAAAGCCTTTGCCTTCACCTCAGGTCATGATCCCAGAGCCCTCTGCTTGGCAGGAAGCCTTTTTCCTCCCTTTCTCTCTGCCTTCCTCTCTGCCTACTTGTGATCTCTCTCTGTCAAATAAATAAATAAAATCTTAAAAAAAATTAAGCTCTCTAAAATTTCAAGAAACTGATAGACAGGAAGCTACACAGAAGTTGCAAAGTTCCAAACAACTTGTAGTCTCTGAAATTCTATCACTGAGAGCAAGGGAGCTGAATGGAGCTAACATCCCATTGCTGTTCTAGTGAACAGTGAAGAGAGGTCCTGGCTATCCTACCCCATAATATACATGACACTGTCAGCCTCAATGCAATAAGACAGATGCCCCATGACCAGCTTTTACTGTGCTTGTTGCCCACAGCCCTTTTCCCAATCTGGGCCTGTTCAGCTTCAGCTTACAACCACTTTTGTGGAGCAGCCTATCAATAGAAAATTATTGACTAAACAGCCTCAAGATATGCATGTTTAAGTTACATATGTGTAAATTAAAACTTAAGAATGAATACTTAGACAAGGTTAATCCTCAGTGATTCTGGATGCCATCCCATATTTCAGATAGTCTTCAGGCTCATTTTAAATGTATTTGAGTCACATCAGATCATTGTTCCTTCTCTCATTTGGCCAGTTTTATTGAACACCTATCACGTACTGGCATAAGATAGTAAGATATGGCTTAGGTATTGTCCTTCCCTGGGGGATTATTATCTATAACCTAGTTGCTATTGACCTCCTATCTGTCTCTTATTTTTACATCATCCCATGGGCTCATGCCCATGAGATCATCTCTCAAGACCTCAATTTTTCATCTGTAAATGCCTGCTTCCCAGTGTTGTTGACAGGGTTAAATGAGATTATATGCACAAATTAACTTCCTACATGTTTTGGCCCTTAATAATTTTCACTTTTCTTTAAAAGTATCTGCCTAAGGAGTGTGGAGAGGTCTTCACCTTGGGCTTCATCTCACAGTGTCATGAAGGGAACAATCTACAGTAATTTCCCATCTTCCAACACTTCATCTCACAATTCACCTGCAGCCAAAAACATTATCTCTAAATTGTGGTACCAATTGAAGTTGTGGTACCAAATCTAGGGTGTTTTTTCAATCTTTCCTTTTCCTTTTATAATGGATATGTGAAATGTGGTGATGGGGGAGGAGATTTTTTTCAAGATGGAGGGAGGAACCAGTAAGTGACCACACCCTAAAATTTAGCACTTGATTTATTTATCCTAAATGTATACATCCAATGAGAGATTATTTGAGACAGGTAGAAAGTCCTGGGAGCTATGCTGTACAGTCCTGTCAGAGAGAGTCCAACCCAGGGAAAAGCAGACCTGAGGAAACTCTTGAAATATCTAAAAGACAGACTCTTGAAAGAAGAATTCCATCTAGTCTCTGGCAATCGGAGGATGACAAGTGCTCTGAAGAAGAAAATTCCAGTTCACTTGAAAGAACTTTCTAACAATCTGCATTGTCTAAAAAGAAAATAGACTGTCCTGGAAAATAGTCCCCTGTCACTAGAGATTAAAAATATAGCCTTGAGAGCTATTGCCTTTGGGAGAATAATTGAATGAGATGACTTTGAAGCTCATTTGTGATACCTGAGTCCTAATTCTGTGCTTTATTTTAGTTTTTAGATGTCGTGCGGCTGGTTCAGCAGAAGTCCTGGAAAGTGGGAGATATCTTTCACGCAGTTGTTCAGTATTGCAAAGTGCATGAGGAGCAGAAGGAGGGGACCCCAAGTCTCTTTGACTGGCTCTTGGAACTGGGATAAGACAGCTATGCCCTTAGAGTATTCCTTTCCTTTATTCCAGCTTAGATTACAGTGGTTTGCTCTAAATGCTCTAAATTTTCTCAAAACATCCCATCTCACTGGCAGAGCTATAAAAAATCTGCTATTCAAGTCTACGGCACATAGAATAAATCTGAGGAAAAGCAAGAGGTCTGTACAAATCAATACAACCTATGAACGAGTTCAAAAGCACTTGTATTAGAATGGCTGGAAAAACAAAAATTTTAATGGGCCCTAAACTAAAAGCTTACAACTAGGCCCCAAATCCAGGAAAGCTGTTCTTAAATATTTTTAATAATATAAAATGATGTGTAATGTCTCCAATTATGTGATTCAACTGGAAGTCAAGTCACTAGTCAATATAATAATTTTGTAAACTACGATGTAACCTTTATTTTACTTTTTTGAGCTGATTATGGGGCTCTCAGCCCAGATCAACACGTAAGATACGGACGAGAAATTTCCAGAATTTTGATACAAGGGATTTTCACTATCAGACTAGTATCAGTGGATATTAACAGAAATGCAAGAGTATTATTGACATCCTCTACTGAGGTGATTTCATTTATTCACTGCAACTCACGGCACCTCCCCAGCAATATCTGTGTTCCCAGCTAACCAGAAAACTCTTGGGTTTCAGTCGAGAGAGAGAAAGACTGAAGGTTGTCTTGTTTCCATCTCTGTATTACTTGCGTAACATGTTCACAGAATTCTTAGCATAAGAAAAAACTTTCTTACCAAAAAAAAAAAAAAAAAAAAAGTCTTTTGAGATAAAATTTGCTTGTGTATTAAATTATATAAGAAATAAACTTTCTTTTTATTTTTATTGTAAATTATGAAGAGATTATTATCTTAAATAATATATTGAGTTATCTTAGAGGTTCATAAAATGTAAGGGGATTGTAGTCTTAAGTGTCATATCTTGACATGTGAGATCAGTACTTTATTATAAATGTGTTGGTTCTAGTATGGCAGACCTTACCTGGGTGACATTTTTGATGACAGACACAGGATTTGACATAACCTGTTAAGATTATACGCTCTTCCTGATTCAAAGATATTGACATTTAATTAGGGAAGAAGAAAACCTTATCATATTTAATTTATTCAAATAACAGGGATTTACTCTCCTGAAAAAAAAAGTATCTAACTTCTCTTCTCCCTTCAACTAAAAGAGATACCCTGGCTTTTATTTTCTTGACCAAAGAAGGTGTTTCCTAAGATTCCCTGAAATACCATGCTTTTATTTTATTTTTTAAAATTGTGAAGTAATTTTAAGTGTGAAAAAGCCCCCATGCCATGAATGCTGGCCTTATGTGTCATCCACATCTTGAAATGTCAAGAAAGCTTCCTTGTAAGCCTTATTTCCCTCTTCACCACATACCGAGGAATCCTCCCAGTACTCACTAGACACTTATTATATTAGTAGTCCAAATTTAGGATATGTGTTTAATTTGTCACATTAACAAGATGTCAAATTTTAAAATGTATCCAAATTTTAAAATGTATCTCAAGCTGAAAGTTCTTTGTGCTACTAAATGGAAAAGGACCTATTTATTTTTTAAACAATCCCAGAATATTGTGTGTAGATGTTTGTTGTGCTCAAATGAATGTTTACTTATCCTAAAAAGCACAAATACTGGATTGTAACTGTGTGATAAAGTTATATACATGTTGTACCTAATGTTGCAGACTAATCAATAAATTTTTGTTGCCGCATTGTTGATCCTTTTTTTCTCTCAAAGTCGTAAGTGCCTCATAGAACACAAGAGCCACAGTGTGATCAGACAAGGGAAGATTATCCTTTAGACAGGTTTTACTGGTACACTTTCAACTTTCGAATAAGCCAATGTTCTTTGACTAAATTAGTTGGCATCAGTGATATTCATGTAAATTAGCACTTCTCAACCTTGGCACAATTGACATTTGGAGCTAAATAATTCTCTGTTGCAGGGGGTTGTACTGAGCCTTCTAGAATGTTAGCAGCACCCCTAGCCCTTATCCAGCAGATGCCAGTAACCACTTTCTCCTGTCTTGACAACAAAAGATGGGTCTCCCAACATTGCCAAATGTCCCCTGGGTGACAAATTCACCACCAGTTAGGGGCTGCTTGTATAAATACATGCACTGAAGGGGCAGAGCCTGAGGCTCTAGAAGGTATTAGGGTAAAGGAAGAGGAGCCTGTAGTGTCTAGTCTAGGTAATCCCAGTAGGAACCTGACAACCAGGCATTCCCCTCTCGCCTTCTCACAGCCCATGAGCTGTGGCTTTTACAGCAAGTCTGGGGATGGGAGAAAGAAGCACAAGGCAAACAGGGCTTGGACAAAAACTGACCTAGACTCCAGTAAACTAGAGGTAAAATTGTCAGGCTTAGAGGTAAATGGATCAGTTCTCTTTGAATTCGGGAAATAAATTAGTAGAATTTGTGCAAATAAAGCTCTGAGACTTCTGAGCACTTTATATCATTCACTAATAAGAAGGCATAAATATGCCATGTAAAGGATTGTCCAGTCAGCCACAGGGTAATGTTGAGTAAAAATAAATTCTGGACATTGGCAAAGAGATATTTTATTTGACAGGATTATAATAAGAAGGAGAAAAGGGTTGTTGCAATGGGCACAGAGGTAATGGTAACAGAGTGCTCCCACTGGGAGACCTGCCAGCATCTCAGGGCCAAGCAAAGAGGGTTTTATTTTACTTTGAGAGTAAACAAGAAAGAGCCAGGTGTGGACAGTGGGATGGACCAGCCAAGCTGGTGGAAGCGACGGGGTGGTGGGGTGGCACAGTACGGGAGAGCCCCTTGTATCCTGAGCTCAATCTTCTCTCAGGAGAGGCTTCTTCCTTTTTTTTTTTTTTTAAGATTAACTGATTGATTTGATAGAAAGAGAGATTGAGAGGGATGGATGGAGGCAGCAGCAGAGAGAGATTTAAGCAGACTTTGTTCTGAGTGCAGAATCTGACGCAGAGCTTGATCCCACAACCCTGAGATCATGACCCTGAAATCATGACCTCAGCTGAAACCAATATTTGGTCGCTTAACCTTAACTGAGCCACCCATGCACCCCCTCAGGAGGGGCTGCTTAAACAGGGCTGTAGGCTGGAGCAGGCTGAGGACAGGTCAACATTCAGGGGCCTAGAGAAAAGACAGAAGCACCTGAATGTTGGTGAATTGAATTTGGTGAACAAGCCCCTTGCTCCAGTTGGTCCATTGGTGTGAGCCATCTGGCTAATCATTTATGAAGCAAAGAATGGGAATTGGGGGTTCCCTGTCTGAGGCAAATAAGGAGGGCACCCAAGAGTCCAAGGCTCAGAGCTTAGCTCTTAGGAACCAGCCAGAGGCAAGACCCGAAAATGAGCCTCTTTTCAGGACCTGCAGGGTTTGAGCAAGCCAGGCCTCCTGACACCCTTCCCACCCCCGGCTTAGAGCGTGGTAAGTGGAATACCTGCATCTCTAGGCACTGATAATAGTGACGACTGTAAATTCCTTGAGGACAGAGCCACAGTTGACTCCGTGGCTCCCGCCCTAGTCCCAGCACAAAGCCTTGCCCACTGGGAAAACTAGTAGGCTGTAACTTCGGCTTCCAACTAAGGATGTTTAACCACTACTTCCAGAAACACAATTCTACCAAAATGTTCTGCTAGGCTTACCAGAGACTGCTACCTGCTCTATCAAGCTTCTTGAGATTTTTTTTTTTTTTAATGAAATTGCTTTTGGATGTAAGCAAGTGAAATTTTCTATAAAAAACTACCTTTTATTTTAGTTGCATAAAAGCATTTGATCACAGAACTGAGAACGTTTTCGTGGCTTTGAGATGCATTTAAATTATATTCAGGACATTATCAGCAGGACTTCAAGGCCAGCTGAATATAGACACCTTTGAATACAGTGGACAGGGCAAAAAGCACCAGTTTCCCTTCCATCAGCAAAAATCGTGCTCGAGAAAAGCCAACAAAATGCAGTCCACTGCTATTGCTGCAAAAATCCTTCAACCATCTAAACTTTCCATTTCCTGTAATAGTTCCTTTAAAATGCTCCCCCTCGTTAAAGCCCCATATCCAGTTTCATATGCTTCTTTTCAGTTTTCACATCTCCTTCCTGTTTCCTCCTCATCTGTCCTTCAGAGATGGCCTTTTGTTAAATTCTTATCAACAGTTATTTATTTCCCTTTGGGAGGTTCCCACTTTGTTGAACTCTGTCCCATTTACTGCTTCAGTCTCTGCTGTGCCTGTTTTTGGCCAGAATGTGGCAGGGACTCCACATTTTTTAGAAATTTTTTTTATTTATTTGACAGAGAGAGATCACAAGCAGGCAGAGAAGCAGGCAGAGAAGGAGGAGGAAGCAGGCTCCCCACTGAGCAGAGAGCCCGATGTGGGGCTCGATCTCAGGACCCTGAGATCATGACCCGAGCCGAAGGCAGAGGCTTTAACCCATTGAGCCACCCAGGCGCCCCGGGACTCCACATTCTACCATGATGCTTGAAGCACCACAGAACCCAGGTGCAGAGATGGTTTTCTGGCAGATTGTGTGGTCCCTGGGCTGAACACCTGACCCAAGACTTTTTTTTCTTTTTTTTAATTTTTTATAGAAGTAGAGTTGACATACAAGGTTGTATTAGTTTTGGGTGCACTACATAGTGATTTGACAACTTTGTCCATTACTCAATGCCCCCCACAATGAGTACAGCTACCCCCGGTCATTCTACAGTGTTATTACACTATTTCTGACTACTCCTCATTCTGTAGTTCTCATCCTCGTGATGTACTTAGTTTAGGACTCGAAGTTTATACCTCATCATTCCCTTCACCTATTCCGTCCATTCCTCCCTCTGGCAACCACCAGTTTGTTTTCTGTATTTATGAACCTGTTTCTGCTTGGGGTCTTTGTTTTGGATTGGTTTTGGTTCCACCCATATAAGTGAACTCATATGGTATTTGTTCTTCCAGGCTGTCTTAGTTCACTTAGCATGGTCCCCTCTTGGTCCATCCATGCTGCCACAAATGGCACAATCACATTCTTTTCAGTGACTGAGTAATATTCCATCATCACAATTTCTTCCACCAATGCACCACAATCTCTTTACCCATTCATCTATCAATGAACGCTTAGATTGCTTCCATATCTGGACTATTAGAAATAATGCTCCTGTAATAAACACAGAGATGCATATATCTTCTATAATTAGTGATTTCATTTTCTTTATGTAAATGCACAAGAGTGGAATTCCTGTATCATATGGTATTCCTATTGTCGATTTTTTGAGGACTGTCTGGACTTTTCTAGAGCGATTGCAGAGATTTACATTCCCACCAACCGTGCGCGAGGTTTCCCTTTTCTTCACATCCTTGTCAACACCCGTGATTTCTTGTGGTTGTTGTGGCTGTTCTCTACGAGTCTGACCCAAATCTTTTTTTTTTAATATTTTGTTTATTTATTTGACAGACAGAGATCACAAGTAGGTGGAGAGGCAGGGGGAAGCAGGATCCCCACTGAGCAGAGAGCCCGATGTGGGGCTCTATCCCAGGACCCCGGGATCATGACTTGAGCTGAAGGAAGAGGCTTAACCCACTGAACCACCCAGGTGCCCCAGAACCCAAATCTTTATAAACACAAAACACACCCCTCTTTTGCCACATCACAAACAACAACATGAGACACAGATAATGTAGGAGAGTTTTGTTCCTACCTTGGAAAATAGAATGAATTGCCATTTGTTGAATCAAATGACAATGGTTAAAACCAGAACGGTTTCTAGTTTTGAGTGTACTGGATTCTTCACACCATGTTTGCCTTGTGTGAAGGGTCCTCTGACCTACTCTTTCAAGCAGCAAGCCAATTATCTTAAATGAGATTTCTTTTTTTTTTTATATTTTATTTATCCATTTGACAGACAGAGATCACAAGTAGGCAGAGAGGCAGGCAGAAAGAGGAGGAAGCAGGCTCCCTGAGCTGAGCAGAGAGCCCGATGCGGGGCTCGATCCCAGGACCCTGAGATCATGACCTGAGCCGAAGGCAGAGGCTTTAACCCACTGAGCCACCCAGGCGCCCCAATTATCTTAAGACTAGCAATAGAATTTATAGTGATAAAGGCAGTAGGCCTCATGTCAGCCTTTTACCAAAGCCTTAGAAATCTCTAGGAAAGATTTCTTCAATTAGATCAGTGTCTTCTTCTTCCTTCATTCAACATCTGGATCGTCTTTTAAAATGTAAGCGCAAGGATCTATAGACAAAGCAGTCATTTCCAGTCCCAGCTGTGTGTGCCCTCCAACCCCTAAGCTTTTTCTTTATTCTGAAACATTTTGGTTTGTTTTTAATGTAACAGGTAAAATTGTGCAGATAGTATGATATATGAAATCACTTCCAGCTGCAACCTTCTACACATTGCTGTTTCCCAGAGAAAATGGGAAAGGTGGTATTCCCAGGAGGAGCAAAGCAGTTGTTTTACAGAATTCTGTGTCTCAGAATTCTGTCTCAGGGAAATAAAGATTTGAACAGGTCTCTTATTAAACATCAAGCTGCAGGTTGTCTCTTGGTTTCCTTGATGTTTGGGGCAAGATGCAGAGAAATCAGATATTGAGCAATTTTGGATAAAGAGGTGAGGGAACTTTGAGACTACTCAGAGAGACAAAGAGTTAGTTACAATTCTGAGCATTGGTATAGGCTCTTTCGAAAACCTAAGGAAAACTGCATGTATGTAAATTCAGGGATTACCTGCACGGTTTCAGGAAGATTATTAATGCCACTTTCAGAATCCTGCTTTAGACTCTACAATCTCTAAAACTCTACAACACATTTACTATCACCTTCCAGATCCTTCCTCTAGAATTTGATCTATTGTAGTACCTAAAGGATCCTCAGTATCTATTTTTTAAAGAAAACTCGCTCTGGGAGCTCATGGATTTGTGAGGAAACCATGTCAAAATGGTCAGATTCTAACTAAAAAGAATACTATTTTATTAATTATTTTTATTGACATATAATGTATTATTTGCCCCAGGGGTACAGGTCTGTGAATCAGGCTTACACCTTTCACAACACACTCACCATAGCATATCCCTCCCCAATGTCCATAACCCAACCACCCTCTCCATACAAAGGAATACTATTTTAAGTCAAGAAGAGAAGGGAAGGAAAGAAAAGAAGGAAGGAAGGAAGGAAGAAGGGACAAACAAATGAAGGGAGGGAGAAAGAAAGTGAGAGAACGGGGAAAGAAACCAATGTAACTCTTATTTTTTTAAAGATTTTATTTGTTTATTTGACAGAGAGAGACACAGTGAGAGAACGAACACAGGCAGAGGGAGTGGAAGAGGGAGAAGCAGGCTTCCCATGGATCAGGGAGCCCGATGCGGGGCTGGATCCCAAGACTCTGGGATCATAACCTGAACCAAAGGCGATGTTTAATCACTAAACCACCCAGCTGCCCCCCTTGTAACTCTTCAAGGAATATATAAGAAAGAAAGAAATTCTAACTCTAGCAGAAGTATGGAGTTGAATTTATATAACATATGTTATGGCTAATGTATGACAAGATAATTGTCCACATTTGCTGCTTTATGCTTCATTCGAAGCCTTGGGCCCTGTTCATGACTCCTTAATTTTTTGAGAACTCTCCAGACTATTTTCTTTCTTTAAAGATTTTTTATTTATTTATTTGACAGATAGAAATCGCAAGATCACAAGTAGGCAGAGAGGCAGGCGGGGGAGGGGGGAGCAGGCCCCCCGCTGCCCAGAGAGCCCGATGCGGAGCTCAATCCCAGGACCCTGGGACCACGACCCCAACCGAAGGCAGAGGCCCCAACCAACTGAGCCACCCAGGCGCCCCATCTCCAGACTATTTTCTATCGCGACTGCGCTGATTTACATCCCACCAACAGTGTGTGAGGGTTCCCTTTTCTCCACATACTTGTCAACACTGGTTATTTCTTGTCTTTTTTTTTTTTTTTAAATACTAGTCTGACCCAAATCTTTATAAACATGAAACAGGTTTCCATTCAACAACAAGAGCTTCTTCTAGTTCCTTTTCAACTGCCAGGGGTGAGGTTCTGATGTCCGTCCCCCAATCAAACCATACGCATTTTTTCCTTTGTCAAAATATGCTGAACACAAAGATAACCATTCTAACCATCTGCCAGTCCAAGCAGATTAACTGTATTATTTTTAATTTAAAATGTACCCAGGAAAGGAACATCATTGAGCCACAAAAAGAAGGAAATCCTATCATTTGCAACAACATGGTAGAAACTTGAGGGCCTGTGTTAAGTGAAATAGATCAGAGAAAGACAAATACTATATGATCTCACTTGTATGTGGACTCTTTAAAAAATTTTTTAAAAAAGCTAATAGGTGTCTGGGTTGCTCAGTTGGTTAAGCATCCAACTTGATTTCAGCTCAGGTCATGACTCAGGGTCTTGGGATTGAGACCCGAGTCGGGCTTTGCACTCAGTACGGAGTCTCCTTGAGATTCCTTCTCTCCCTTTCCTTCTGTCACTCCCTAGTTCTCTCTTTTTCTCTCAAATAGACCTTTAAAAAAATAAGCTAACAGGGGAAAAAAAAGATCAGATTTGTGGTTACCAGATGGGAAGGCTGAAATGAGGAGGTTACTGGAAGAAGGGGGCCAAAAGGTGCATAATTCCAGTTATAAGATAAATAAGTACTAAAGAAGGAATGTCCAGCATGATGACCATAGCTAACCCTGCCGTAGGATATCTGGGAAGGTTGTTGAGAAAGTGGATGCCAAGAGCTCACATCAAAAGGTACAACATCCCCCCCTTTTTTGTATCTAAGATGATGGATGATAGCTAAGCTTATGCGATAAGCATTTCACAATATATGTAATTTGGATCATTATGCTTTACAACCATCACTTAATAAAACTGGGGAGGGGGGCAGAGACGGTTGAAAGAAATGCACCAATAACAACGGTTAAGAATGATATAGTGAAAAAAGAAGAAATCTCTAGGAATATACCTTAATGAGGAAGAATAAGAATTATATATAATCGACAGAATAATTGTTTCTACATAAATACCTTGTCTAGGCATGAAGACTTAAAAAAAAGTTGCACTTACATAGTTTTGTTAATAATTTGTATAATGTAATTAGCTGAAAAATGGTGGAAACAGCAAATGGCTTTTGTAGTAAGTTATTAATTGTAGGTATAATAATAAACAATAAAAGTGTACGTTGTTATTAAAAATAATAACAATGGTTAAGTAGTAAATTTCATATTATTTCTTTTTACCATAAAAAAGCCACTCAAAAATGTACCAGTTACATCGGAGTTGCCATAGATACCTCTGAAGAAATAAGAAGCTATAGGTTCTTATGCCCTTGGCAATGTGTGACTGTTTGGGAAAGCATTTCTTGACAGTCCAGTAACCAATTTACAGAAAAGAAAGCCACGAAGACGAATTCAGTAGAATGCCTGGCATTCTGATAGGCTTTCTTATTTAGCCTTTTTGTTCCCTGAACGTTTAGGAGGCACCAGGCATGACAAGCACTGTTTGAGATGACCCAGGAAAATGTGACAGAACAGACCATGTGCTTGGCATTTTAGAATTTCCATTCTAGGGAGGGATACACATGATGAACCCTAACAAAAGTACAATATAGGAAATACGTTTAATTGAGTGTAGAGCAGTAGTGAATAGTACTGGGGGAAAAAAAAGCAGGGTGAGGTGAAAGAGGGCGGGGCAGAGTTCACTGGGATCATGGTTCACCCCAGTAGTGCCAAGTTCCTCTCTAGGTAAATCTGACAGGTTTTGAGGAAGTCAAAAATTGTCCCTTGAAATGGCCCTGACCGCTTGTTAGTCAATATACACATGTGATTTGGGTTCCTAAGGTAAAAGGCATCTGCAATGTCAGCTACTGTTTACACGTCCAAAACTGAGAGAGCTGGCACTGGCTTGTTACCATGGCAACATTGACACGTGCCTCCAGCGAACAATGGTGGGAACAGAGTTGAAGAGTTAACTATTCCAAAGAGCAGACTGTTCAGGGAGCCAACGTACCCCAGTTCTTTGGCAGTTTTTCCTCTCACTTCCATGTCTCTCAGGCTATATATTTTTCCACTCTCAACTAAAATCCCAAAATGTTCCCTTAGGACGTTTCCTGGACTATCATCAACTCTCAGTGTCCCTGTATGTGGCATTTTCTTGTCCTGCCTGAGCACAGGGTTGGTGACACTTTTGCCTGGGTCATGGAGTCCTATCTTTTCGAATGTCAAGGGCAATCCTGTCATCATCAGAACTCCTCTGATTGATGAATAAATAACATACAAAAATAAAGGAATTTATTCCTGGAAGAAAATGAATCCTTTCAGCTCGGCATGAAGGTTTTGGCAAGCCCTTGAGCTGAAAGATAGTGACATCAGCTAATGAGTGTCTGACACAAGTCCAAGCATGGCCAGTGTCTAATGATCCTGAAAATAGAGGACAGCTTTGTCAAGAAGCTCTCCGGCATTAATTAGCCAACATTTTACTAACGATTCCTCCTTCTGTGCATCTTGATCAAGTCCCTATAAATCATTTGAGTGGAAAAAAATTATGGACCTAATTTTGTAGGTAAGGAAATTGAGATTTAAAAAGGCAAGAGGACCTCATTAAGTATCAAGAATAAGGAGAAAAATAACAACCACCACCAATGACATTTATTGACCACTTGCTCTATTTTAAGTTTTCTACTCATATTAACTCATGTAATCTCCATAACAGCCCTAGGAGATGGATATTATTGTTATGATTTCATTATTGAAAAATCTGGAACCCAACAAAGGTAAATAGCTTGCTTAAGGTCACAGAACTAGAGACAGGCAGAGCAGGATTCATTTTAAATTGGCATAAATTAGAGGCATGAGAAGTGAGAGAGGTCAAAGGATAGACAACACAAAGGGGAAAAGGGAGCAGAATCACAAAACACAAATCATTCTGTATCAGTTCAATCATATATTTTCTCAGCTACCAACCGTCACTCTCCCGAAATAGAGAGAGAAAGCAATAAACAAAACTCTGTTACTTTGACAGCAAATCAGGCTAAGGAAGTGGAATTGATGACTATTTATAAGGCCGAGAGAACTGTTTGAGAATACCCCCATGCAGGGATACTTCCAGATCATTCACAATGACTCCAAGTAAATACTTCATGCAAATGCAAAATGTAAAGTTGCCCTCAATCTGAATGAACACCAGGTTATAAGATGTTTTTCAAAGCTTTAAAATCACAATGAAATTTTCTTCACCAAGGGAAAAAATTGTATTTTGCTTCTCTCACAGTGCTTTTAGAAGCATTTTTCAAATGTATCATACTTAACCTTTTAAAATGTTATAGTACATTAAACATTCTTAACCAATAATGAGCACTGCACCATTTCTCTGCTTAAAATGAAAGTTAAACAGCCATCTATAGGGCAGAATCGTTCAATGGAAGACAGAGGAAGTACACGCCAGCCAAGTGTTCAGAAGGGGAAGAATAAACATCTCAGACACACTGGGAGGTGATTTTAAATTCTGTTTTTAGAGCTTGACTCCAGGAGGCAGAAAGAAAAAAAAAGGATGGCATTTTCTTTTTTAGAAAAAGATTTTAGTTATTTATTTGAGAGAGTGAGTGAAAGAGAGACAGCAAAAAAGCAGGGGGAAGGAGAGGGGCAGAGGGAGAAGCGGGCTCCCCACCGCACAGGGAGCTGGAGGCAGGCCTCAATCCCGGGACCCTGGGACCATGACGCAAGCTGAAGGCAGATGCTTAACTGACTAATCCACCCAACTGGCTCTGAAAAGAAAGTATTTCAAAGTAAGAAATTGCCAACATTGGCTCATGATGGGTCTAGAAGGTAGTGGGGAGGGGGTAGGGACGATGAAGTGACCACAGCACACAGGGCTGTTGGTTATCAGTTACATGTTGTCACCTGTCCTTTCCCTGTCTGGGCATGAGTACATCCCACTGACGAGGGAATGAAGGAGGGCCTTGTCATGCAGCAGTCCAAACGAAATTGGCCAACACTACCCAAAGCCACATGGGTCATTACTAAGGTGGAAGTAAATGATTAACACATAGGGTAGCCCCATATAATAGATTTTGGGTGGCCTCCTCAGCAGCATCCTGTGTCCCTCTCCTCCTTACCCAATTTTATTTAGAAGTCCACCTTCCTCCACCTAACCCTTGTGATGCAGAAGTTGATTCCATTTCAGGGACCAATGCAGGCTGGACAAAGCCCATCGGACAGAGCCCAAACTTTTGGAATAATGATGAATTCAGGGGTGGGCATGGGCCTGATGTGCCCAAAAGGAAGGGAAAGATTTGTACAGTAGACTCTCTCTCTTTCTCTCTCTGTCCAACCCCCAACAAAAATTAAACAGGGAAGCATTTCCCCAGCTGCTTTTAGCAGTCGATTTGAAAATGTACATGCTTTAATAAACAATCTGAATTGTACGAGGCAAACAAAAACATGATGCATCGTTAAATTTAACTACTAGGCCAACTGGGTTTTGTCAAATTTCTTTTTGCCACCAATTATGCATCTAGGGCAGACCCCATAGTTTCCGGTTGTTTTCATAACTAAAACCTCCAGTCAGTCTAATCCAATTTACAGCCTAGTTCTTACATGCGATGTAAAGCGTTGTTCCCTTCCGCTGAGCACCAGCCAGGCTGTGGTCTAAAGAGCTTGAAATGGGAAGAGGGACAGTGCCTGCTATTTTTGTCCTTTTTTCTCTTCTGGTTCTCTCTCTCTCAGTGCTGGGCACTGGGGAGCAGGAAGGGAAGCAGAGCAAATGCTTCTTTCTCTATCTGGAAGCACAACTACAATTTTCTATTGACCGTTATTGCTGCTCTTGGTAATACCACCCTCCTTGGCAACGTCCCCCTTGCAGCAGGAACCCAAACATCTGCTCTCTCCATGGGATATGTGTGTGAGTGTTTTGGAAGTCCCCGTGGAATTATTCACTTCTCTGAAGAGAGAGACACAACTCCAACTCCAGGTCTGTCTCTTCTTCCTGCAGCTCGATGACCCACCCCCCAATCCCTATCCTTCCTCTCTCTCTCTCCCCCTCCCCCACCCAAGCTTCTTCCTCCCACTTCTTGTTATACAACAGACCACCCTCTTGAACAGACTACTAGCAACGTAGCTCAGGCACAGTTACCTACCGAAATGTCCCAGTAAATTAAGGCAAACATACCATGCCATACAGTGACAACCTTATCTGCACCAAACCCTTCCCTCTTCCCACCTTCACCTCAGTTGTGCCTTCTGAACTGGAATTTTCTTCTTTGCTTAGATGTGCTTAAAGTAAAATAATCAAGTCTGCTGTCTAAACAGGCAGACAACAAAAAAAGTAAACAAACCAGAATCCCTTCCTTAAGGGACAGTCTTGGTGCTCCCTCCTTTGATTTCAAGAAGAGAAAGAAAAAATACTCTCCATCCGAGGAGGAGAAGGAAAAAGGCAGAGGCTGATGACACATTAGTCATGCAGCTGGGATGATGGCTGAAATGGCTTAAGAAGTACAGATCTGAAGCTATTTTCCCATTTCTAGAGGCCAGTTTCAGCCAGAGAAATAATGACAACCAAGAGAGAGGGTCTTAAAACTGACCAGATAAGTGGGAGATATGTGTTTCTTTCCTTTTCCCTCCTTTCTATACCAACTTGTGGAGTTTGAAAGCAAGAAAGCAGCACCAGCTACACAATTTGTTGGCCTAAGTCCAAATGCAGCACCTCTTGTTCAAAAAAGTATTAAGAATTTCAAGAGAGTGACAGCAGAACAATAAGTCAATCACAAAGCCTTTTTCAGTGGAAGGCCATGTATATGGACAGGTTACATGACCCCGTGGATACAGAAGGCAGAGCATCAAGCCAAAGAGGACTATTCTTGAGCCTTAATTCCTCATGAAGTTTACCTTGTTCAGTCTTGGACGTGCCAGGAAACCATCACCTCTTCCTTCTTTTTTATCTCCTTTTTGGAAAGGGAATGTCTATTTTATACTCTCGCACCATTTTGTATTTTGGAAACACACAGCTCCTCTGGTTTTGCAGGTTCACAGCTGTGGAAGACGTTGCATCAAAATGAATCTTTCCTCAAGTCTCACCCACATCTGATTTAGATCATATTTAGTTGAGACATTGGACTTCAGACTTTAGAGTTGATGCTGAAATGCGTTAAGAATTTGGCGGCTGTTGGGATGAGATGAATATATTTTTGATTTGAGAAGGACTTAGTTTGGGGGGGAGCCAGGTGCATAATTATGTACTGAATGTTTGGGTCCACCTCAAAATTCATATATTGGAGCGTAAATTCCCCAGTGTGATGGTATTTGGGGGCAGGGTCTTTGGGAGCTAATTAGGTCATGAGTGTGGATCCCTTATAGATGAAATCAGTACCGTTTTAAGAACTGACCCGAGAAAGATTCTCTCTGTTCTCTACCATGTGAGTATATGGCCACTGGCACATATACAAGAAGATGGCCATTGGCACACCAGGAAACATGCCCTCAGCAGACACCAGGTCTGCTGGTGCCTTGATATCGGGCTTCCCAGCCTCCAGAACTGTAGGAATAAAAGGTTTGTTGTTTAAGTCCCTAGTCATGGTATTCTGTTATGTCAGCCAGAACTAAGACAACTCCAAAAACCTCAATGCCCCCTTCTGTCTTTCTATACTACACACACATTCTGAGACAGAAAGATAGTACTGGACAGGAATACAGTTATGGTGAGAAAGCTTGAGGGAGGGGTCTGCTGGAGAATAATGACTTTGAGGTACTACATGTCCTGTGCCTTAAAGCCCAGATCAAATTTGGAAAAGCAGAAATGGAAGAGGTGTTGGAAAAATAATTCTAAGCAAAAGGAAGACTGTAGGCAATAGGATAGGTCTCAAAACCAAGGCAATATAGGACAAAGAGCATGGAAAATGGGAGGACTTATGATTTAATAGTGGTTGGAGCCAAAATGTAGGAGTCATTGAAAGAAGATGTAGAGTCTATTCAAGCAATGTGTTTTATGCACATTTGTTCTGAAAGTAGGTTACTTGTGTTTTACATTACTCTAGTATTTTGACTCTAGACAAGCTATTGCTATCATTCCAGATTCACAGAGTAGCTTAAAATATAGACTTGTGATTTAAGTCATAGTTTAATAAGTGAGAGACTTCTGATAATGTCTGCTTTATTCATGTTGAGGAGCCAAAGAAATGCAGAATTTGAGATAAGGAAATATAGCCTTGTGGCACATTTGCCCCTGAGAATCTGTGTATCTTCTGGGGAGATCATTAACCTTTCTGAGTCTCAGTTTATTCTTCTGTAAAATGAGATCAATATACCTTCTGTTCAGGGCTATTGTAAGTTTTGATTTGAAAACATTTGTGAACATGCCTTGTAGGCAGCAAGCTGTTATCCAAGGTATAGTGTCAATGTGACTCCTGAATCCTTGACTGTATTTTGGAAAGGTCACTCCAATGATGCCTGCTTGAAAAATGACACATAAATCCACAGAGGTAGAATTAAAACAGACTGGAGTATTTATAAATCTGGTTTTCATCTGGTCAAAGAATATTTTATTGTAATTCTCAAGGGAAATTTTCAGGTGTCAAGTTCATGGACCGATGAATAGAGCCTGGGGGTAGTCAACACAGCTTAAAGTAGCATTGCTAGGATCTTGGAGAATATAAGATTCTTTAAAGGATAATTTTATTTAATACTGCTGCATTTATACTCCCTGATTCTCTATATTTTCCTAGTCCTATATCTCAGCTCCATCAGTCCTATATCTCAGCTAGTCCTATATCTCAGCTCTGCATTTTGAAATGAGTGTTGATAGTGAAACAATTATGTAATCACCTCTCAGTGTTACATAATTAGAGTCTGACCCTTGTGGTTTAGTGGACAAAGACTTTAGATGTTATTTACTCCAGCCATAACAGTTTCTTGCTATTTCCTTACCAATAATCTATGACTTTGAAGAACTTTGCAGAAGCTCTTTTCTCTGCTTGGAATATATATTCACCTATCATGGACACTTGATAGTGTCTCCTCCAGTATCTCTTTGTCCCATTCCAATGATTCCCAATTTCCATCCTTGTATATGCTTGCTTAAAGGGAAACTAATAACTTCCTAGTCCCTAGAGGTTTGCACACAACCTAGGTTAACCATTTATTATTTTCTGTTTCCTTGGCCACAGTGGTTGATTTAGGGTTGGACATATGACTGAGCCTAGAGAGTAAAGTAAGAGTTTATAGACTACTGTGATCTAATGAAATAGATCTGTTAGGATAAATGGGCTTATTTTTACATTTATTTTTTTTTCATTTTTCTAACTTGTTCACTAGGTATTTGAGGTATTATATATGGTTTCCTCAATAACATCATTGAGGTGTCTTGAAACTGAAATTTATTCCTTCCTAAATATTGGAAAGATAATTCTGACCATCTTTTAAAAGACTTTGATTAATAATGGAGTTCAGCATGCAAGAAATGAATTAAATATCTCTTCAAAGAGTTCGCTTGGTATCTTTCTTTGAAATGAAATGGTCTTAAGCCTGGCATCTCTCCTCTAGAAACTGGGAGACCTATAAATCTCTTATAATTGATGCTCAAATATGCACCATGAAAATAATATAAAAAAATTTGATTAAGTCATTGCAATAATTCATTCCTCTAAGAAGAGCCAGACTTAGTTTATATCCAGCTTTTTATAGTTTTGGAGGGTGATTAGTTTTTAAATGAACACAAGTTATTTGATACTCTGATACTCCTCCAACTGAGCAGTGTCTGTTCTCCCTGCACTTGAATCTGGGTGGGGTTCTGTCATTTTCATACAACAGTGTTTGGTAGGAGTGATGCTATGTGATTTCTAATGCTAGATAATTAAATGCCATTCAGTTTCTGCTGTTGACCACTCACTATGAGGGAGTCTAGCTGCCATATAAAAAAAATCAGACTAGCCTGAAATCACCTTGTTGGGGAGAACAAATGTAGACATTCCTGCTGGCAATCTCAGTGAGTCTGGGCTTCAAGTCATCCAGCCCAGGCTCCATACATCATGAAGCAGAGACAAACCATCCCTGCTATGTGTTATCTAAATTCTTACCCTACAGAATTCTTTTAACATAATAAAATTACTATGTGCCATGCCTCTGAGTGTTTTTTTTTTTTATACAGCATAGTGATAGGAAAATTTGTTTTTATTCCTTCAAGGATAAACTTAAGGTTTTTCTTTGATGTATTTTAGCTTGTGTGTATCTAAATATACCATTCTTTTTGTTATATTTAGGACTTAATAAACTTCTTGAATCTGTGATTGCTCTCTTAAAGAGTTCTGAAAAATTCTCAGGCATTACTGTTTCTGTACCATTCAGTTGTTCTTTCTCCATCTCCTTATCTCAACAAACATGTTAGACATTTACCCTGGGTTTTCTGTTTCTCACACACTCTTCTGGTGTCTCTTTATGCTAGATAATTTTTTCTGAACTATCTTCCAGTTTAAAGATTCTCTTTTCAGCTAAGTCTTCTGTTAAACCCATTCATTATGTTTAAATTTAAGTTCCTGTCTTTTAGTTGTAGAAGTTCTGGGGTTTTTAAAATCTGCTATATCACTTTTTTTTTAAGATTTTATTTATTTATTTGTCAGAGAGAGAGCGGGAGCGAACACAGGCAGACAGAGTGGCAGGCAGAGGCAGAGGGAGAAGCAGGCTCCCTGCTGAGCAAGGAGCCCGATGTGGGACTCCATCCCAGGATGCTGGGATCATGACCTGAGCCGAAGGCAGCTGCTTAACCAACTGAGCCACCCAGGCATCCCTGCTATGTCACTTTTTATAATTTCTTGTTCTCTACAGATATTTCCCAGTTCTATTTAAAAAACAAATATTCTTTATACATAATAAGTATATTTGTCTTATCATTTGTGGTCTGGTAATTCCAAAATCTGAAGTCACATTGGATGTATTGTTATTGACTATTGTTTTGCTGAATCTCACTCATGTCACTTTGGTTCTTTGTGCACCTGATGTCTTTGATAACATGCTCAATATTCTATTTGAAAAACTATTTGTATAAATAATTATAAGCCTATGATATAGAAACCTTCTTCTAGGGAGGATTTTTGCTTGCTTTGGCTAGCAGATGCCTAAGACGTCTTTCAGTCTAGATTGCTTTAAGCTTATTTTGTATTTTACTCAGTTTTTTAGTTGTTTCATTAGAGGTTTGATCCAAACTGAATAGCTCACTATTACCTAAAGCATAAATTCAAGAAATGGTAAACTAATAGAGATCAGAGCTTCTCAAACTTTACAATGCATAAACATGAGCTGGTATCTTGTTAAATGGTGGGATTGTCAACAGGAATACAGGGTCTAGAGTAAGGACCAGAATTCTGCATTTTAACAAGCTCCCAGGTGATATGCTAAACTTTTGAGTAACATGTGTAAAACTGAATAGGAATATTGAGTGGGAGTTGGGAAGATGAAAATTCATGATAAAAGATATTCTAAGTGTAATTTCTAAACAATATGCTACTCCCAATCAAACGCATTTAAACATTTCCTTGATAATATAGTACACACTGAGCAACTGGAGAGACTGAGGTGTGTTTGAGGGTACCTGACACAGTGGTTCTCCCAGTGCTACTTTGATTTATTTTATTTTATTTTATTTTATTTTATCTTATTTTATTTGCTACTTTGATTTCAACAGAGATGATTTGGAAGGAGTAAGAGGTTCATGAGTTAGATGGGGAATAATGACAGAAGATAGTGTGATATCTGCCTCCTACACTACATCCCATGATCAGGTGTCTAAGCCCATGAAGGAAGGGTCTGCAGGTGAAAGATGAGGAACCATTTTCTTGGGAAACTATGCAAGAAATAAGGGTATAAGTAGGTGGCTATTTATCATCGTTAGGACTTGCAGCTTTGGAAGCTATGAGAAACCAACCTGTGACCTCTCCTCAGTAGCTGATACCAAGTAGGCAGATTTGTAGAGTGGGTAGTCCCCCTCAATTTCAAGGATATGTTCAAGGCAGTACAGAACAAAACACCTCAAGTAAACTCAGCTGTCATGAAACACTTCTAGGACATGTATGTATCTGTATATATATACTCACATTTTAGCATCTAGAGACCCATATACATCAAATATCCAAATAAGGGGCAATTCTGTGTTCATGAAGGTAGTACAGTGTATTGAAAAGTGTGCAAGATTTTTAAGCAGACCTCTTAGGCTTCAAATCCATGCTCTGTCATGGGGTCACTTTGGGTTAGTTACTTAGCATCTTAAATTCCAGGAAGTTTGTGAAGCTTAAAAGTGAAAACAATTACAAATTACTTGCCACATATTAAGTCTTTAATGATAAATGTAAATATCCTTCATTTCTCCTTCCCTCAGCAACAGCTTAAAAAATACATCTAAATCCCCAGCCACAGCTTTATCCACTTAGGATTTTGATGAAAGAAGATCTGGAATATTTGGACAAGAGATGCTCTAAAAAATCAACATCGTTATTGCATAAGAATTCAAGGCCATAGAAATGTAAGTCCTCTTCTCCTCACTCCTTTTTCCGAAAACTGATGCATCAGGCTGGGAGCAAAGATTTATTTGATCACACCATTCCAAAGTTAAAGGAAACAGACTTAGGATAATTAACTAATAAATTTTGTTCTTATTTAATAACCAAGGGAAAAGATCATTCTTCCATATCCTCAAAGTAGGTCATTCTTGGAGTCTTCTAATAAAAATGTGGTAAGCACAGTTGATCAAAAAGTTTTATTATTGTGAGAAGACATAAATGCCAAAATATGAATATAATTTTCCCCTATATTCTCACTCTGACCAGTTCAGACATATTTATTAATAATCACTTGTGGAAACATAATTCATAAAGCAGATATTCCTAGAACAATAGTGCATTTACTTATCTCAACAGTGTCACATGCTGATGCTCGTCCAGCATTCCTGGAAATAATTATTCAACAACAATATGGTAAGTTTCAAGTCAGAAAGAAACTAATTTAAATACTGAAAAGTACACTTGCAAATTAACCTCTCCCAAAATGTTCTCAGTTAACAAAACTCTGAACTCAAAGAATATTTTTTTTATATTGGAAATTGCTCAGGGCGCCTGGATGGCTCAGTGGGTTAAAGCCTCTGTCTTCGGCTCAGGTCATGATTCCAGGGTCCTGGGATCGAGCCCCACATCGGGCTCTCTGCTCAGCAGGAAGCCAGCTTCCCTTCCTCTCTCTCTGCCTGCCTCTCTGCCTACTTGTGATCTCTGTCTGTCAAATAAATAAATAAAATTTAAAAAAAAAGAAATTGCTCATGTGGGCTTAGGAAAAAATATACTTTTTAACATATACTCAGCTGGGCTTAGGACAAAACATATTTTATAACAGATACTCAGTTAAGCATGCAAACACTGACTGCTTCAGAATTTCCATATAGGAAGTAAGGTTTAGCAGGAAAAAAAATCTTATCATATGGCAAAAACACACTCGCTTTACAGATCATTTGTGTTTAATTAAAAGAGCTTTGACCATGGTGGGCATATTCCAGCCCTCAAGCCCTTTGTCATTCCTGGTTTGCAAATATATTTTCTATTTTTTTTTAAACTTCTTTTTAAAATATTTATTTATTTGAGAGAGAAAGAGCAAGAGACCCAGCATGAGCAGGGGAGGGGCAGAGGGAAAGAATCTCAAGCAGACTCCCTGGTGAACTCAGAGCCCCACATGGGGTTCAATCCCACAAAACCGAGATCGTGACCTGAGCCAAAATCAAGAGTCAAGTGTTTAACTGACTGAGCCACTCAGGCACCCCTGCAAATATATTTTCTTTCATGGAAAACAACGGGTGATCTGTTGTCAAGGGCAAGAAGACCTGTCAAAGGGCAAGAAGACCTGCCCTGTAGATGTTTCAACTCTCCTCAATTATTCCTACAGAAAATAAAAATATGTTAGAGTTGAAGCCTGCCATTTGAGTGTCCTTTTCTGGTGATAAATAGACTTGTGATTGGTTTTTATGTGCCTCTTGGTTCAGATCTCAGTATGAACACCAAGAGAGAAAATCTGAATACTGTCAGGCTCACAAAAAAGGAGTACAGAAGTATTAGCTTTCACAAACCCACACAAAATATCCTCCAAGGGCCCTATAAGAATGTTTAACTTTTGACAATGGACTTGGCTGCCTGGAAGATTTAATTCGAATTCCACTTTCGTTGTTAAATAAACACTTGAGCATCACTGTACTCAGACATTCTGGGAACACCAAAGTATGGGAACAGAATCCCCAGGGAAGCAATCGTGTGTGCCCAAAACTACCATACACAAAGGCTAGAAGTTCTTTGTACCTTCTTTTCTTCTCTTTTATTGTGGTCAATGATAGCTTTCTCCCTCGTTTATCATGTGCAATTTTATAATTACCTAAAGTGTGTGTGTGTGTGTGTGTATACAAGTTAGATATTTCCTATGAGTAAATGCTAGTTCTTGATACAAAAGGGTCACACAGAATTATGGCAGAAGCATAAACAATAGTCCATGAATCCATTGCTTCAAACTGGAGACTTTCATCAGAAGACCCAAGCACAAAAAACAATTTTCTAGAGCTCTGTGATGGCTCATTGGTCAGACCAGGCTGTATCTGAAACTCCTCTGTTATTCATCTGTCTTCCTTATTTTAAAACTAAAGACTTTAGCCCAGTTAGGATTTTATCTTTCCTGCTTGTTGATCTTTTAATAATATACACAAGTGACTGAAGATTTATCCAAAGAGATTGCTAAAGTAATTCAGGGCAGCTTCCTGTAAGAGATGCATTTCCACACCATAACACATTTGTCATTGTGTTTTTTGATAGAGTTAAGTATTAAATTATATTTAAAAATAAAACTTTACATTTGTCAAACTAGATATCTGAAAAAACAAGGAACCTCAATCTGAAAATTTCTTTGAATTCACACTAAGCTCTGCTTTGACATAACTTCCAAATTAATTAAATCAAAAAGACATTAACTAGGCCAAAAAAAAATAAAAGTCAGGAGGCCCAAGTTCAAATATTGCCTAGAATACTTGGCCTTGCCTTAATTTGCTTGTAGGTGGTACCATTTTAGAAATGGCAAAGCTAAATTAACACGAAAAGAGTATCAAGTTCATACAGCAAATTGGAAGAATTAATGAGTACCTCTACCTTCCTTTTCTTTGAATAAATGTTAAAAAAAAATCTCTCAATGTGAAACAAGATTCAAACAAGCAGTAGATGAACTTGGTAATCCTGAACAAATATTTGAGTATCCCTCGCACAAAAGACATTGGGTGATAGGTGCAAGCCCTAGACTACGGGGAGGCTGGTTGCTCTAAGGCTTGAGACTCTTAATCTCAGGAAATAAACTGAGGGTTGCTGGGGGGTGGGGGTGGGGGGAGTAGGGTGACTAGGTGATGGACATTGGGGAGGGTATGTGCTATGGTGAGTGCTGTGAATTATGTAAGACTGATGATTTGTGTAAGACCTGTACCCCTGAAGCGAATAATAAATTAAATTTAATGGAAAGAAAGAAAGAAGACAAACTAAAGTCAATCTACCTATGCATAAGATGCAAGACTTCCAAGCCAGACAAAGGAAAGGTAAAAGCTGTTAACCACCTGACCTTGGCCACTGTCTTGATTTGGTTACAGAATAACTGTTGTATATCCATCTGATTGTATTATTCAGAGATGATGTCTTCAATACCTACACCCTCCAATATGGTAGCCAGTAGTTACCTATGGCTATTGAATATTTGAAATGTGGGTAGTGTGACTTGAGGAAGTGAAGTTTTGATTTTACTTATTAATTTGATATTAATAGTATGGAGTTGATAGCAGGATTAATGAATTTGCTTAAGTTGGACAAATGTAACTTTGAAACAGATGCTTTTGTTTCAAAGCCAAATCAATTCTTCCCATAAAAATGAACCAAGTCTGTCAATGTGAGTGCAACTATAAAGGAAAATGATTATTTGGCATCCAATTTAGTTATTGGGAAACTTTCAATTATGGCTGGAACCACTTAGATATGTGAGTGTAACTTTTTCAACTGGAAATTTTATGAAATCTAAATATAAATCAAGTATTTCTAGTGAAAATTTAACATCTGGATAAAGAAGTGTCTTCCCCAATGCCACTCTGCTATAGAAATGTTCTCATTCTCATTTGTCCTAGAGGTAGGTTCATGGGAAGTTCACCCTCTGAAAGTGTGCTCATGAATTTCTCTGATGAGGCAGCTATACCCCACATAGGATGCACTGGGAAGCAGAAGTTTGAGAGAGCCTGAGCATAGGGCACCCTGTCTTCCTTTTTAGGCAAGCCTCCAATCATCAGATGTGGGACATGTGGTGACAGCACTGGCCAGTGTTATTTATCTGACCCATCCTAGAACTGCATTATGGATTCTCTGCAAAGCTTAGTCAGGTTCACTGAAAGTAGACTTTTTTTTCAGCATATTAATAAAAATTTATTAAGAATTCCTGGGATGGTGGCTATTGCCTCCCAACCTGGAAGGAGGAACCAATTTTACAGGGAATCAGTCAGAAATCACACTTCCTAACACCTCTGGCCAACACAGGGAGGAGAAAAGTCGTTCCCCTGGGAAATTGGCCAAGCCTTGTTCATCCAAGAAGGGTTGGGATGACAGATGCAGAAGGGACTGTTGCATGATATTGGGGGTGGGATAGAGGTGTGCTGCACCCCAAGCAGGGTCCTCAAAAAGCAGGGATAGAAAAAGATCTACTTCTTCTCTGGGAATGGAGTTCCTGGTCACCAGGCTCATTTCTTATCCTTGATGAGTCTGTCACTGCCCTGAGTAAAACTTTCATCCTGCAGATTTCAAGACAAGGTTGTCAGCAGTGAGACAGATAAGTTACTGTGATGTGGCAATCCTCTTGGAGATGTTCTGGGCTGCCTGGATCTTGTGCAGTTTGATATAGCCAGGGCTCTTGCTCAGAGCTCCTCCAACATGAGCAGGTTGAGGTATGGGTTCACACAAAGCCCATTTTCAACACCAGCCCCATCCTTACTACTTCAGCGCTTCTCTTTGCTGTCAGATCCAAGGCTGCACTCAGATGGCTCCTGCCTGGTCCCATTTTGTTCCTTTCCCACCAGTGGAACCCCCTGCAGGTAGCTGCCAGGAACCAGAGGCAAGGCCAGCAGTGCTATTGGTCTGCCTTACAGTGAGGGGCAGGCCTCAGGCACCTGGCTAAGCAAATATACTTTTTAATGGGGTACTTTCTAGAAGGTTTCTTTGCTCTTTTATTGGGTCAAAAAGAAGAAGTTGGGAGAGATGAGGGTCAGTGAGTAGCTGGGTGCCTGTGGTATCACAGGGAGCTTCTCTTTACGGATGCTGTCATGGCAGTGGGAATCACAAAGGTCTCACCATTACATGTCTCTGTTCTTCTACTCCCAGGAGCCCAAATCTGTGGACCTGTAGATCTGAAGAGCTAATGAGGTAAGAAGCACCTGCCTGGAGAGGAAAAGTAGATTGGCTACACGCACATACAAAGAATCGCCCAATCTCTAAGAGAGAAAACAAGGTGTGTGAATACCGAGTAAGCACTTACTATGTGCCAGTTACAGAGCTAAATGCAGAGATAACAAACCAGATCAACTAGATCTTACTAATGAGCCTGAGGATTGGGGCGGGGGGAGGGGGTCTTCTTTATTTAATTGCATCTTGACCTTATCTATCCTGACTGATGACTAAGAATACATGGCACTTTGCCCATGACAGGTGTACAATCCAGGAAGGTAAATTGAGGTATTCCAGTGGCTTCAGGAAGCACCCATTTTTTAACCAAAATAACTGTTTCTAATTTACATAGGTATTTATGTCCAAGGGTGATGAAAATTTTATCAATATCAAAACATATATAAGACAAGACAACTAGAAATTTCAAGTGCATTAGAGTGGTTGTTCTCAACTCTGGTTACCTGTTAGAATCTCTATTACCTCTCTGGTTACCTGTTAGAATCTAGAAATGCCAGTGCCTGGAGCCCTAATCCCCAGAGATTCCAATTTAGTTGGTTCAGATTAGGGTTCAGGCATTAGTATATTTTAGCAGGATTTCTTGTTTGATAGTTGCATTAAGCCCCTAGGATAAAGTCTCCTAAGTTTTAAATTTAACTCTTAATTTCCAGCTAAACAAAGGAAAATAGATCATCCTTTTCTCCTTCCTGGAATTTATGATATTTTTGCATGGTTCTTTTTAATGTTTTTCCCTATGATGGTCAGTTGGTGTCAATTTAGGCCACAGTCCCCAGTTATTCAATCAAACACTTGCTCTGAAGGGTGTTAAAGGTATTTGGTAGAGGTGATTAAAGCCCATAATCAGGGACACCTGAGTGGCTCAGTTAAGTGTGGGACTCCCCATTTCAGCTCGGGTCATGATCTCAGCATCCTGAGATTAAGTCCCACCCCCCACCCTCATTGTCTTTGGGCTCCCTACTCAGGGGGGAGTCTGCTTCTCTCCATGTCCCTCACCCTCTGCCCCTTTCCATGCTCTCTCTCTCTCTCAACTAAGTAAATAATTCTTTTTATTTTTTAAGATTTTATTTATTTATTTGACAGAGAGAGACAACAAGAGAGGAAACACAAGCAGGAAACACAAGAGCCGAAGGCAGTTGTTTAACCAACCGAGCCACACAGGTGCCCCAGTAAATAATTCTTAAAAATAAATTAAGTCCATAATCAGGTAATCTTTAGTAAGTAAGGAATGTTAATTAATCTGATGGGCCTGACCCAATGAGTTAAAAGATCTTAAGAGCAGAACTGAGGCTTCTCAGGAGAAATTTTACCCATGAGCAGCTCCTTCAGCTTGTGCCTGAGAGTTTCACCCAGCTCGTCCTGATGGCCTGCCCTCAGGCTTTCAGATTTTTCTTGTGAGCCCCCAAATCATCTAAGCCTTGCAATTAATCTCTTAATGTATTTCTGTTTCTCTGACTGAATGTTGATTAATATACCCCAACCTTCACTAGACTATATACTCCGAAGACAGAAGTATCTGTGTTATTCATCATGAATCTCAGTTCCGAGCCCCATGCCTGTTCCCTAACATGTACCAATGAACACTTATAAAGTAAGTGAATGAACGAGCCATCTGGTTGGGGAAGTAGAGTTTATGCAACATAAAGTGTTGGCCATGAGACACCATAAATGCTTTGCAATTCAGCATAAGGAGAGAGCACATCCAGGCAAGGGGACCGGGGAAGACTTGCAACATGAGCTGTGGTCCCAGGATGGAGGTTCAGGGAGCTAAAATATGAAGACCAGAAATGGCAAGCACAGACACATTATACAAACTAGACTGGATGACAAATTTATGTGAGCAAGTAGAAGAAAATGAATTGGGAAGAATCAATCATGGCCAGATTTTGCATGATTAAATTCAGAACTTCAATCCTTAGCCAGTGGTGGCTCTCAGTCTCTCTCTTAAGGATTCCAAAACCATTCTCTGAATGCATTTTATTTGCAGGCTAAAATCAGGACTAACCAAAAAAGCTCCTCTGGCAAAGAAAGATATGGAGGACAAGGTTCTCGCTTACTGGCGTGGATGCCTTTAAGAAACCCCTAAAGAACAGCTAATGTCCCATAAGGCATCTGTTGAAAATCAGTGCTAAAGTAACAGGCCATATCACTATTAATTCACTCATTTAACCAGTCCATCAGTCATTCACTATTTAGAGCATTCTACCATGCCACATTCTGGAGAAGTTCAGGGTGAAGAGCAGACTGTGTCTGCTGGTGGTGGGCCCAGCATGAGAGGCAGTGATTAGGCTCCTGAGGTCCTGAAGGGTGGCCTCTTAAGGGTTTTGTGGTTTGTTCCAAAGGCAATTCCTGATAGAGGAGACAGAGTTCTGTAAAAACTGTGGATCTTGCTTACCAGGTCTTTATCTGACCTCTTCTCTCCACCATGAACATGTGCTAGAGCCCTGGGGAGAGGACGCAAAAATGAAATGCTCCATCATAAAAAATCTCTGAGACTCTGGGGGAGGGGCTATATGGCAAACCAGTGCCAGAGGGTATCCTCTTCCTTTAAAGTGGAACATATTCTAAAAATGGAATATGAAAGAATGTTACCCATCAGAGGGGGGAAAGGTGAGGGTCATTGCAGAGGCAGGAGTACTCATCACCTCAACTGCACCCTGTCTTAGAAGACACAGACCGACAAATCCAAAGTGGCCCGAGGAGACTTCAGTCTACCTGGCTGGTTGATTTTGCAAGCAGATTTTCCACTTTCAACCCCAACCTTCTCATTCCAAATGCCCTGGACTCATTTCTAGCTGAAGAGCTTCTCATTACCTAGAAGGGTTTCTACCAGACAGTTTTCTAAGATTCATCTCCTGGTGGTTACTCCCCTCATCTCCTGTCTCTGTTCACTGCATTGCCCATACATCACAGCAAGTTGAGAGACCTGTGCTCACCGGCGCTCTCAATTTTGACTCCTGTCCTGTGTCCTGGTCTTTCTGTCACCCCCCAGCCCAGAACCACTTGTAGGATATGCCTTCTCCACACCTGTGCTGTGCAGCCAAACACCTTGGGAGAAAATCACACAATCACAGCACACAGGGCTACAAACATATGAGGTCCTAGCTTTGGGGCAGTCCATCAGCCTTTCTGATTTCCTTCAGAAACTATCAAAAAGAAAGAAAAAAAAAAAAGTCAACGTCCCTTGGTCTCTAAGCACCTCACCCTCAGCCTATAGAACCCAACCCTATAGAACCCAAGGTCATCAGGCATTTATCAGTCACGTCTTAGTGTTTCTACTGCCTTGACATCAAGACAAAAACAAAACCACTCCATTAGAAGTCTGAACACAGCTAAAATAGGAGCACTGTTCAAGCACAAAAATGACCAAAGAGCCCCCTCTCCTGGTGAGTATGAATGGTTCCTCTTCCCTTACTAAATTACATAAAATTTACCAATTGAATAGAATTGATGAATCTACACAATAACAGCATTCCCCCTACTTCCTTATAGCATCCAATGTAGAGCAAAGAGCAACGTCCCTAAACAGTCCCCCAGAGAACCTAACACAAACACAAACCCTGTAATAAATCCTTTCTGACATTCCTTTTTTGAGATGCTCCACGATTCCCCAGGTTGAGTGTGTTCTCCCTCCAAGGAGCAATCCACGCAATCTGTTCTTTGGCAAGAGGGCACTGGCATAGCAATAAGAATTACTGTTATCATCATTGTTGGGTTCTGTGCTAAGTACTTCACACATGTTATTCATTTAATCCTTTGATGACAGTGACAATTTTGCCCACTGTGGACCTGGAAACACTAAGACTGAACAGAATTTAAAAGCCATCTGGGTCACAGATTCAAAATGATGGGTGAAGAGACTTAGGAATCTGTCTCTGGAGCTCATGCTCTCCATGATTTTAGAAATAATAAACCACAAAATTAGCAAAACTTGTTTCTTTCTCACATCACCCCCACTAGTCTCAAAACATGAGCTGTTTTTCTTTCAGTGTCAGCCCCTCCTTCTGTCTGTTCTTCGACCACCTCTTCTGTCTCCTTTAACCCTTGGTTCTAACAAGTCTCAATTTCCTTCTAGTTCTTCAACCTTTCTTTTGCCACTAGAACAACTTCTCAGTCTAAAATTGGCTATAAGTCTCTTTCATTCTAAAACAAACCACAAAGACATCTGATGGCCTCATGGCCCCTTCATCTTTTCCATCTTTGTAAATTGTAAAACATGGGGGGAGGGCAGATTGCAAGCCAGAGATATAAGAAAAGGAGTTTTAGAGTAGATAGGTGTCCCACCCCTAAAATTCATATATTGAAAACTAACCCCCAATGTGATGGTATTAAGAGGTAGGGTCTTTAGGTGGTAACTAGATTATGAAAGTAGAACCCTCATGAATGGGATTGTATGTCCTTAAGAGGCTCCAGAGAGCTCCCTTGCCCCATGACCATGTGAGGACACAGCAAAAAAATGGCCATCTATGAACCAAAAAGTAGGCTTTCACTAGACCCTGCGCCTGCTGGTGACTTGATCTTGGATTTTCCAGCTCCTGAAGCTGTGAGAAATAAATTTCTGATGTGTATAGTTCCACTCCCATACCCCAATGTCTATGATAGTCTTTTGTAGTAATCTAATGGACTAAAACTGTAAGTAAAAGTAAAATCACAAAAAGAGGAAAGTCTGCCATGTATTTAAGACTTGATGAGTGGACTCATTATCTGTTATATCAATCAGCTTGGGCTACCATAACAAAACACCATAAACTGGGTGGCTTAAGATGCAGAAATGTATTTCTCAGAGTTCTGGAGGCTGTAAGTCCAAGATCAAGCTGTTAACAGGTTTAGTTTCTCCCTGTGCTTCTCTCCTTGTCTTGGCCACCTGCTCACTATGTCTTCATGTTATCTGGTCTCTGCATGTGTGCCTCCTTGGTGTCTCTTTGTGTATGAAAATTTCTCCTCTGGGTACCAGTCATATTGGATTAGGAACCATCTTAAAGACCTTAACATAATCACCTCTTTAAAAACCTTATCTCTAGGGGTGCCTGGGTGGCTCAGTGGGTTAAGCCTCTGCCTTCAGCTCAGGTCATGATCTCAGGGTCCTGAGATTGAGCCCGAATTGGGCTCTGTTCAGCGGGGAGCCTGCTTCCCCCTCTCTCTACCTGCTGCTCTGCCTACTTGTGATCTCTCTCTCTCTGTCAAATAAATAAAGTCTTTAAAAAAGAAATAAATAAAATAAGGATTTATTTATTTAAAAAAACCTTATCTCTAAATATAATTCCATTCTGATTACATTTTGAAATGGATTAGGACTTCAACATATGAATTTTGGAGGGATACAATAAATCCAATAACATCTGGGATAACAGGGAGCAGGAAAGTTTAGGCCAGAAATGTAGATTAAGACTAGCTCATGGATACCTTGAAACATAAGAATGGGAAATTTGAGCCTCTTCTTTAAACAGTGAACTCTATGAATGCCTGACATGACATCAATTCATCAGGCTATTCAAAACTGAATGTGAGACCTGCTAACATGATTCATTACTAATAAATTATCTGTATAAGTTATAAGATATATTTTGCAGCAAGTGACTTCCCTCAAGAGAGACTTATTTTCAGATATATGTATTTATATTCTTTTATTTCTATCCTCCTTCTCAAACCAAATCTGAAAGACCCTATAGATATTTAGGAGATTTTCTGAAACGAAATGTTTACATTTAGCCAATGCTTAAAAAGTTTTTGTGATTAATACTTGTCAGCATTAGCTCAAATGCATAAGAAAGTAGCTGATGCTATTCTAAATATAGGCCACCTGCTTTTCCCAAGGGAGTCAGTAAAATCTGAATGTCTGAGAGAAGCACATTTGGGAAGAGAGGGCCTGTCCTTTAAAAAGAAAAGAAAAAAAAAAAAAAAAGCAGAGAGGCTGCCCAGGCTCTCAACCACAAGGGCAGGTCATGCAAGATCCTCTTTCCCATCACTCAAGTCAGCACTGATTCCAACCTTGACCTGGCTGGTTCTCAATGGAGCAATGCAAGGTCAAGGACACTTATTGACTGCCAGATATACCACCGCCTTTGAGCTAATTTTTCTTCATGTGTAGTATGAACCAGTCTCTGGTTATATTTCCATTGTAGAGATAAGGAAACAAATCCAGGAAGGTAAAATGACTTATCCAGAACAATAGAATGATGAATTGAACACTCTCTCAGACCAAAGTGCACACTCCATGCCACACAGTGTATTAAGTGGGGCTTCTCTCCCGTGATCATGTCGGTCAAGATATCATCAGCTGTTTTGGGAATCCTTCCCTCTGCCCTTTGCCTTCTGCCCTCTGCCCCCTGTAGGAGGAGGACACCAGGCTGCAGTAATGGATTGTGGGTCACCATCAGGGATCTTTTTGAGAAGAAACATGGACATAAAATCTCTCACCTTTCACACATACAGCAATATATTAGGGTGAACCAAATGAAATTACCTTTTGGAGATCAAAATTTGTCAAAATTGGCAATTTCATATGATGTAACCAAATTATTATTCATGATGATAGCCCAAGGGTTAATAACTTACAACAGTTACCCTACTTCCCGTTGGAGATTTTCTAGCCTAGAAAATAATTGTATTGTCCTTTTGCCTCAGGCATACCTAGACAGGTCTTCTCCTGCCTGGGGGAAAACACCCAGCATCATCTTCCACTGCAAGAATATACACTCCTCCGGGAAAACAGGGAAAAACCACATCTAAATGGAGCAGAAACTCAGGCATTCCTCCCCGAATTTCCATTTCCATAACTGAAGATGAGAGTATGTCCAAGAAATACTTGCAAATAACAAAGGGTTTCAGATGATGAATAATACTAACCTAGGAAACACAGCACAAAAGATACCAAGGGGATTACTGTACATTTGACATAAGTCCAAACCCGAAACATTACTGGAGTGAGTACAGGAAGTATGTCTATAGTCACTCATATTGAAGGGGCACTGGCTTCTTTAACAGTGTAAGTGATTAAAATCCAAATTTGGGGGCATTTGTCAACTCCCCGAATACATGTAAGTCACTAAACTTGTAATAGGCCCATCAGCACACCCTGGGGACTGTTTTCACCCTTAGGATATTTTTGAGAAGAATTTGATAAATTCCCTCTAATTTTCCTAATAAGAACATCTTCTCAAGTACTGAGAGGAGGGTTTCAAGAAGAATTTTAGAATTCTGCTTAATTAATGACATTTGCATCTTCTTTAACTGTGATTTCCTTGGCTGTGCAGGCTGGACAAGGCTTTACTTAGAAGTGCACAGTTTTGCAAAAGGGGAAAACTCCAGAAAACCTAGGCTGGCTCAGAGCCATGGACAAAACATGTTTATTATGCTGAACCAAAATTTTATTCACATGCCGTCCGTGAGAATCCATGACAGATGAGCACTCAAAATATCCCCTGCATTTATTTTATTCCCTCTTAGTTTCCTAGGAGAAAGTGAATTGGAAGGTCTTTGTCTATTGCAGGGATGCCCCAAACCATAATAAATTAATAAGAAAACTTACCTTGAATGTGCAAATCCATTCTCAATTCTTAAATCCTTTAAATCTAAATCAATGCTCATTGAAACCATTGAAACAGTGTCCACAAATAATACAAGCAGCCCATTAAGTGAATGTTTATGATGTGTCAGCCTCATTATGTATCAATTTCTTAATCAACTTACTTAATCCTCACAAACTACCCCCATACTATTGTTAGTCTTATTTTATAGGTGAGAAAACAGAGTCAAGGGGTGTTTGAATTCTCAAAGTCCCATATCCAAGAAGTGGCTGAACAGGATATTAAAACAGGCATTCTGATTCTTGAATCAGATGTTGATTCAGATTCTTGAATCTATGTTTTTAATTTCCAAAACACTGTCCCTACCTAGGAAAGTGGCTGTCGTGGCAGCCACCTCCTCACCACCAAATAAGGAATATTATGACAGCTTGATGACAACAAAACACAATTGCCCCCCACTTATTACAGGAAATAGCCACCACACACACACACACACACACACACACACAAAAGAGAGAGAAAGAAAAAGAGAAAGAAAAGAAAAAGAAAAAGAAATTCTGCCCACAACATTGAACCATTCTCCTTTTGAAATGTCCTCAAGGGGCGCCTGGGTGGCTCAGTGGGTTAAAGCCTCTGCCTTCAGCTCCGGTCATGATCCCAGGATCCTGGGATTGAGCCCCACATCAGGCTCTCTGCTTGGCGGGGAGCCTGCTTCCTCATCTCTCTCTGCCTGCCTCTCTGCATACTTGTGATTTCTGTCTGTCAAATAAAATCTTTGAAAAAAAGAAAAAAAAAAAGAAATGCCCTCGAGCTGTTTGTATGCTCCCTTGCAGTCAACCAAGAACTATCAAAAGTAGCTGAAGATCAATTAGAAAGTCACCTCATTTCCAAAGTACCCATCTTAATAGAACACTTGTCAGAAACTCAGTATTTCACCTTTTCACTCTATGAAACTGACTCTCCTTTGCAACTTCAAACTCCTGCTGGAATGGAAGTGATAGCAGATGGCTTTCTTTGTCACAAATTTATGAATAAGCGGCCTTTGTTAAGTTAGTCTTAGACCTACTTTCATCTTTGATAACCCAACACAAACCAGTTTGACCCTTTGATTTATGGTTATGTTAAAATAACTAATATTCAAACTATTTACAATTCTTAGGCTCTCAACCCAATAATATTACAAGAAACTTTATTAAAACTTAAACAGAATCCATGTTATACTCTGATCAGGTGTTACCATTAAAAGACATAATTGAATGTTGGATTCCTTGGTAGATGGATTGCATTTTAAGATAATTAAAACTGGTTACCAGTTGAGGGATTTATAGAGAAAAAAAGAACTATCTCTCATTCTCCTTACTGGTCTGAGTCCTCATAGATGGAAAAACATCTCTACACTGTATCAAAATTAATGAGATCTGTTAGCTGCCCTAGATATGCCCAGAGGGTCCTAAGTTTAATCTATATAAAAAATCTGAGCATTGTTATATATCCCCACATAACCCTGATCATTAAAGGACATAGAATAAAAATTTTACTCTTTATACTCCTCATTTGTAGCTTTTGAAACAACAATTTATCTGCCAAAAGATAAACACTGCCATCCGCTGAGATGAGAGAATGAAGGCGCGCAAGCCTTTGCACTTGGTGAACATAGCAATATTTTCTCCTTTTCATTAGTGAGAGCATTAATTACTTCATTAAGATCTCACGGTCCTGGGGTGCCTGGGTGGCTCAGTGGTTGGGCATCCAACTTTTGGTTTCGGCTCAGATCATGATCTCAGAGTTGCTGGATGGAGCCCCGCGTTGGGGTCCCATCTAGGCTCTGAGTCGGCTCAAGAATCTTCCCCCCCACTGCCCCGCCACCACCACTGCTCCTCTTGCCACTTTCTCTCTCTAAAATAAATAAATAAAATCTTTAAAAAAATCTTAATAGTGGCAAAGGCAACTTTGTCCAAAGAGATGCATCGAACATTTCTCAAAAGGTAGAATGAATATCAGCCCTGGTCTTTGTTGTATATATCTTCTAGACAGCTTTTCTGGGATTTCCATCTCTTGCATTCCCATAAACTTATTTTTAAGTTCAAGGTAATGCAAACTGAAATTCTGAACTCAAAAGGAAATTTAGGAGTAGAGAAAAACTAATGCTTTTGCCTTAATGTGAAGAACTCAAAGAACCCTGTGAAACACACATATACACATAGGCATACACACACACACACATACACACACACACACACATATGCACACACACCTTTATCAATTCCTCACCATGCGTTAAACCAATATCCATTCTGGGGATAACCAACATGTTTCAGGGAAGAAAAAAACATGGAGGAAGGGTAGTAAAAAGGGGTTAAAAAAAAGAAAAAGTCAAAGTTACACCAACTTCCTGTTGGAGTCTTTTAGAGGTTTTAATGAATTGGCCTCAGAGACCTGTAAAATTCCATTAGGTTTACCCTAAAAAAGCAGGGTACTCCTAAAAGTAGCTTTCCCAAATGTAGACTACTCTCACATCACAAACCCAGACTCAGAAAGTATCAAACCAGAAATTGTTATGAGAAAACATTTGAAGGCTTCTGAGTCTTGTAATTACAAAAGTATCAAATATCAACTGGATGCTCCCTTTCTGGGCCAGATTTTATGCTATAATAAGAAACTGTTTTTTCTTGTCATGTTTCAATCATTTCATTTTTCAGGTTTTATTTATTTATTTTTTTATTAAAGTATACTCCTCCAAAATATAATCTCAGTTCTAAAAGAAGAAAAGAAATTTCCAAACTTTCACAACCTCCTTTCCTACCAAAAACCTAATCACGTTTTTTGTAACTAACATAGTGTCTCGGAGACAGTAAGTAATTAATTGTTGAAAGACATGATCCTTCTATGAATCTTTCTAAAGAGCTAATACAAATATCTTTAAGGCTTATGTCTTTTTCCTCATGAGGTCAATGCTTGATTCCCCCTTTAAATAATATGCCTCTAAAAGATTAAAAAAAAAACCAGGTATATTATGCTGTGAAAACCAAGAAAATTGACCCCTTACCACTTGCAAAAGATTGTGAAAACAGATTGAGCATTTGATAAGTTTTTATTAAGATGAAATTTGCATAATATAAAACTAGCCGTTTTAACAATCCATTATCATTTAGTAGTTTTACAGTGTTGTACAATCACCACCCCTAATTCCAAGAGGGTTTTTTTTTGGGTTTTTTTTTGTTTTTTTGTTTTTGTTTTTTGTCAGAGTGAGAGAGAGAGAGAGAGAGCACAGGCAGACAGAGTGGTAGGCAGAGGCAGAGGGAGAAGCAGGCTCCCTGCCGAGCAAGGAGCCCGATGTGGGACTCGATCCCAGGATGCTGGGATCATGACCTGAGCTGAAGGCAGCCGCTTAACCAACTGAGCCACCCAGGCGTCCCTCCAAGAGGTTTTTATCACCCTAAAATAAAACTGCACCCATTGAGTTACCGTTCCCCATTGCCCTCTACTGCCCATCTCTGGCAATTGCGGATCTGTGTTCTGTCTCTATGGACTTACTATTCTGATGTTTCATATCCATATATTGGATATGAAACTTTTTGTGTCTGGATTCTTTTACTTAGCATAATGTTTTAAACATAGACTTACCTATGTAAGCCTATGTAATCCAGACAATTGAAAACATACATACTAGTACAGCACATTAATCATGTGGTAGCATGTATCAGTCCTTTATTCGTTTTTATGGCTGAATGATATTCCATTCTAAAGATGTTTCACAACCTGTTTATCCATGCACCCATGGGCAGATGTGTGAGCTGCTATGAATATGCTGCCAGGAACACAAGGGTACATAGGCTTAAGTGCCATTTTAGATTTTGGTGGTGGGGAGCATTTACTTAGGAGAGCAATTCATTTTAAATTTTGAGGAATCTGAATACTGATTTTTAAATCAAGAAAAATAACAATGTAAAAGACAGAGCTTGCCCATAGCAGAGACGAATGAAGTTACAACCAACCATAATCTAATCTAGTTGGGATCAGGGATTTCACCAAAAGGAGTGCAGCCTGTGGAGAGGACATTTTGCTATGGTAGAATCTCTACTCCCTTTAACCATATCAATGGACCTGGCCCATATTTAAGAATGATAAACTCACTCTAACATGAGGGAAAGGAAAGAAATATATGTGAATCATAGTCTGCCACCGGCTTATTGTATTAGGAAGTCAAAAATTGTTACCTTGGATACAAACTGCAATGAAGTCCTTTGTAATAAATAACCATTACAGAAATAGCCAGTGTCAGAAATGCAGTTACATGAATCAGAGAAAAAAAATGATATAGTGTTACCCATTAGTCATATTCTTTTAATAAAACATTGATTTCATTAAACAAAATTAACTCAATTTACTTCACATAAGGAGTATTTTTACATTGGCTTTTGTGGGGGTTTTGCTCTGAGTTTTCTAAACCCTTCAGTATTTCTCAAATAAACTTTGTTTTATATATACCATTATGCTGAGATTAGATAATTTAACCATGCAATTAAACAAATACACATTTAAGAAGAGCAGTCCTACTTTACCCACTTGTGACTTCACCTTTGTTCTCATTGTCTTGGCATGGTTTCAACACCCTGCGTTTGTGAAATGGGTTCCACAGTAAGAATGAGTGGGGACCCAGCCTTACCCAGCTTGTCGTTGCTGGTACAGAAACTTCCAAGTGAGAATAAACTCTCTTACAAGTTCACACAGGCCATCCTATTACTAAGCAGAACTCCTAGGTCATTACTGTGTCTACCTTTCCACTTGCCAAGTGTGAATAACAAGAATCTGAGCACTTGCTCTTTTCTACTTCCAAAAGTTTTTATTTTTAGTTTTCATTTAGTATCTGTAAAGTTTGGAATAAACAATTCTACTCTGTTGCGATATAACTGCTAGGAGAAGTGTGAATTTAGGATTACCAGGCCACAGGAATTGGGACTCCATTACTAAATAATTGCATGCGTAATAAAGGTTCAAACTCAAGCTTTAATTAATGGAAAAAAAGCACCATCCTTCATAATGTTTATGTTTTAAAAGTTATTCAAGGGGATTCAAAAGAAATCTAGACAATTGAAAACATACATACTAGTACAGCACATTAATCATGTGGAAAAACTCAGGCAGCACATCATTATTTAAGACCTCTTTGAGCTATATGTAGGACATAGCCTTTCTAGGTTTGAATTCGTGTCTGGCAACCCACTGACCAATTGATCCAGGGAAGCCACCCTCCCTCTCCTCAATTATGTGTTACCAACTCTAAATTCAGGTTCTATTAATTTCTACATCATTCTTCTTTATTAAATGAACTGAGTTAGGCAAAAGTCTTGTAAACCATAAAACATGCAAATATTTGGAAAGGTTTTTTGTTTTGCTTTGCTTTTTTCCTGTTTGCTTTAGAAAGCAATCATCTAATATAGCAGAAGGAAGTGAGGATAATTAACTGAAAGATTGTCTTGATTTCTAGTACAGAGGTAGTGGGATTAGAGATTACAGATAAAAATGGCAACAAGACTGGATAGTTAGGATTTGTTTCTTTTAAAAGATTTTTTTCTATTATTTTATTTATTTGACAGACAAGAGATCACAAGTAGGCAGAGAGGCAGGCAGAGAGAGAGGGAGAAGCAGGCTCCCCACTGAACAGAGAGCCCGATTCCGGGCTTGATCCGAGGACCCTGGGATGACCTGAGCCAAAGGCAGAGGCTTTAACCCACTGAGCCACCCAGGTGTCCCTAGGATTTGTTTTTTAATTGAGGAAAACATTTATGATTTTGTGGGCACATAGAGAAAGTAAAGAATGGGAAAACGAGATTATTGCCATCGGTGGCAGGAATGGAACTGCTAAGATGTCAGGATAAATGGAAGTCATAGAAAAGGAAGTGAGATGTGCTCTTCTGGATTTGATGAGATTAAAGAGATGACAAGAAGATTAAACCAAGAAAACGTGTCAGCCATTTTGCAGCTTGGAAGGACGTTGAGGATAAGCCAATAAGAATGGCAAAGGGGAATGCTCCCCAAACCCTGAGTCCTTGGGTCATCTTGCCACTAAATAACCAACTTTGGGGCTGACTTTGTTTTACCTGTGCATTTTGCTACTTGCAGCCAAAACCACCCTACCCAATATAACAGTGTAGTTGGATTGAGCAAAAAATAAAAGAATCTTGGTAAGACAACTAAAAGGGTTCTAGATATTTTGAGTAAGTTTATGATTCTTTGTGTTTGAGAAGGGATAAGGTCTTCAAATAGAGTAATTGCTTTTTCTTTCTGTTACAGATTTCCCCCCTTTGGAGACCCAACAAGGTAAACTGAAGATGCCCGCAGCGGTGGAAAGACAGAAAAGAATCTGCATGTGATTTAAAAGATTGCTGATGTGTTTTTAAATGGCAGTGCAGAAGTCGCATGTCTAGAAAGCACTGTTTAGTTCGAAAAGCTTTATTTTATCTCTAAATCAATTATGCTAAATTGTAAGTTCCTGCAGTTTTAGATATGAGCTCTTAGAAAAGATATTTCATTTTTATGAGGATTCTTAAAATCCTATCCTGAATCTGAATATATGAAGATGGATTAGACCACAATCATTTATATTGATGATGGCCTCAGATCTCAGCTCCCCTGTTCAAGAGAGAAACCTTAAAAGGACAATGTTCCCAGGGCTCTTAAATTTTCATTGATAAAAATTTGAGCTATCTTTCTCCCCAGGATACCTATAATACATTAAAGTGAGTTATATTTCAACTATCATTTCTGAGTAATTAATGTTATGTTTCTTCCTGAGAAATATGTTCATATATCAGTTTTTTAAGATGACCGCTAAGTTACTGATTATAAGAATAATAGGAAATATTTATCATGCTTGTGATGTGCCAGATATCCTCAGCCCTCAAAACGAGAAAGATCATTATCACTACTTTCTGGCTGAAG
The DNA here is from genome assembly GCA_003697995.1 of Taxidea taxus jeffersonii. Taxonomy (NCBI): domain Eukaryota; kingdom Metazoa; phylum Chordata; class Mammalia; order Carnivora; family Mustelidae; genus Taxidea; species Taxidea taxus. Next base: position 54,401 of record RCUC01154512.1, read on the forward strand.
GAATGAAGGAAGCATGGTAGGGGAACTTGCCCAACAATTAAGAATTGGAATCAGAATATATATCCAGGCACTCTGATTCCAGACCACACTGCACCTCATTTATACCCTATAATACTCCAGATGAAAAAAAAAGTGAGGGTATTATCACTTATTCTGTGATCTTAAGTATCTAAACATTTATTTTTTTAAGTAGCTTAAAAAATACTACTGGAAGAAGAACAAACTTCCACTTATAAAATAAGTCATAGGCATAAGAAGTACTTATTTTATAAGAAATACAGTAAATAATATGTAATAGTATTGTATGGGAATAGATGGTGATGACACATCTCATGGGGAGCACTGAGTGGTGAGCAGAATTGTTGAATCGCTATGTTGTTCATCTGAAAGTAATATAACATTGTATGTCAACTACACTTCAATAATAAAAAAATGCTACTGGATGGTTAAGCATCAGACTCTTGATTTCAGATCAGGTCATGATCTCAGGGTTGTAAGATCAAGCCCCACATGGGCTCCACACCAAGCATGAAGGTTGCTTAAGATTCTCTCTTTCCCTCTGCCCCTCCCACCAGCTCATGCACGTGTGCTCTCTTTCTTTTTCTCTCTCTCTCTCAAAAAAAAAAAAAAAAAAAACCACTTGAAACCTTAATAAGTACTCTATAAAGAAAGATTTCTTCATAAGAATTAGAGGACCCTTAAAAAAATTAGAGGAACTTTCTCTGACTGAGGAGCTTCCAAGAGCTAAATAGGTCAATGAGGCTTAGAATGATCTCCATGATGACCATACATTCGTTCTCTCTATTGAATGACGTAACAAACTAGTATTGCCACCTTCCCTAAAGCCATTGAACAATCAAAGAGGAAGAGTCAATATCAACTTCTTGGTTTCCTAAGAAGTAGCTAAATTTTGGCCCAGGTTTCTCTAATCCAAGCTCTCCTGGGCTTTGCCATCTCTGAGCATCTTCCTTCCAGCAGCTGCACTGACGTTTTGTTTTGTTTTGCTTTGCTTTTGTTTTATTTTTCTTCTTGGGTGCTAGACATCCATTGATGATCTGAAGGGTAATTCTCAGCCCTGACCTTCCTACCTGTACATATGATACTCTCCACCCATGATTGTTCATTTAAGCACAGAATGTAATGGAATCAGAATCCCTAACATGTGGTATCTTTGGTAGATTATTTCCCTTCAGTGTGACTCACCTTCCTCATTTTCGGATCAGGACTGTTACCTGCTCAGAAACAGTTGCTGGGAGGGTTGCATGGATGAGCCACAGGGAGTGGGTGGGCAGTGTCTGGCAGGCAGCACACACTCAGCCACCCTGACTATGGTTGTTATTATTGAGAAAATGGCTCCAGAAGATCCTCACACATTCTCTAGTTCTGGGTTCAGGCATCACTGGTTTTATCTTGTGCTTTATCTTTTAACAATAATTTTTAATAGGCATTAGAGCACATTATATAGAAAAGCCTTTAAAAAATAGTTTTCAGTATTTCGGCAGCAAGTGGGTTGATGTTTGGTGATTTACCCTGGTACCTCAATTGTTTCCTATCCAAAATTTTTAATTCAATAATTCAAAGGTCTATTCTGATTAACTTTTCTTTTAGAGAAAAACCTGCCCATATATTTTATACCCACTATGAATTCAGAATATATTTCCTAATAAGCGACATCCATTTTGCTTTCCCTATATGCCACCCTCATTTTACTGAGTGTAAGTTGTCAACTTTTTTCTGGGGGAAAGAGGTATAGATATACTTTTGAGTACAAGGGAAGATTAGGCTTCCAATTTTGCCTTTTTCATTCTTAGGTGCAGAAAGTAAAATCACTAAAGAAGTAATACAACTTCTAGTCAGATCCCAAACTGGCACAGCCACGGTGCAGCATGGAGTTTCCTCCAAAAATTGAAAATAGAACTACCATATGATTCAGCAATTTCACTTCTGGGTATTTCCCAAAGAAAATGAAAACACTAACTGGAAAAGATGTAAGTGGCCGCATGTTCATTGCAACATTATTTACAATAGCCAAGATATGGAAACAAGCTAAGTGTCCACTGATGGATGAATGGATAAGAACAATGTGGTATATAAATACAATGGAATATTACTCAGCTATAGAAAAGAAGGAAATCTTGCTATTTGCCACAACATGGATGGACCTTGAGGGCATTCTAAAAAGCAACATAAGTCAGACAGAGAAACACAGGTACTGCATGTTCTCACTCATATGTGGACCTAAAAAGAAAAACAAAACAGGAAAAAAAAAAAAACACTGAATTCATAGACACAGAGAACAGATTGGTGGTTTGTGGTTGCCAAAGGCAGGGCATTGGAAGGATAGGCAAAACGGGTGAAAGCTATCAAAAAGTACAAACTTAGAGTTAAAAAATAAATAAACCTTGAGCATGCCATGGACACCATCATGACTCTAGTTAATAATACTGTATTGTATATTTGAAAGTTGCTACGAGAATAGATTTAAAGTTCTCATCACAAGAAAACGGAAACATACATCATAAGTACAGATGTATGATTCACTAAAAACTGCTTCCCAAAACTTTAGTCAACAGAAATTATAACGGCCTTCAGAGTAGAATCTAGGAGACACACTGTTAAATCACTCTGGTTTCCTTAATCACTATCATGATGCTACTAAAAATAAAAACAAAATTGAAATGACCAGTGACATTTGCCAGATGTTATGCTCTTTCTTGTCATTCCCATCAAATAATATCAAGAAATGGTATAAATTTATCAGTTTTAATAGTAATATCCATGAAGCTGACTTTTGGAAAGAGAGAAAATGTGAAATATAAAAAACAGCTTGCTTGCACAATGTGAAGCTCCAGGTCTTGAACTCCATTGCTAGCAAATTTGCTCATCAATAGCCTTTTTTCTTCAGTCAGCGCCATATCCTACATGTGTTATCCTTGCTACCTAATAAAACAAATTTCACCAAGTTATTATTTCTTTATTTCATTAATTAATTCTCCCTTTTTACAAGTTAACCTTCTCTGGGACATTGAGGATAATCAGTGCACTCAATGTACCCAGATGTGGAGTCTTAGAGCTGCTCCAGCATTTGGGGGGCAAAAATAAAAATTGTTTTTAATAATTCCTGTCAGTCATCAATTAGGCAAGTTCATGTCCTACTCACACGTGTGAGATTCATGGCATCTCAGAATTAGAGCCCTGAGAATGCAGCCTTCCCCTCTGCTCATTCCTTCTGCCCTCCCCTCAAACAACACAGTCAAGTAGAAAGACAGTGAATTTGAAAATTTCTAGATCTGGGTGATTGACTTATGAGGAGGCAACACATTCCATTTCAGAACATTTCAAAATGTCAATGGCTTTTTCTCATTGTTGGTAAAATGTGAAATGTGCATTCTCTCACCCTCCCTACTGCTATGATAGACACTCTTCCAAAGCAGCTCTGATCGACTGGTCCCCAAGGGCACCGTTCACATTCGTTATGCCTTTGGAAATGACCACCCTGGTATGGAGCAGCACCGGTCACTGCTGGTTCCCTGATCTTTGGGAACCAGGCACATGACATCAGTATAAGAAGTGCGCTGTTTACATGGACTGAGAGAGCCTATGGAAACTGTCCATTCCACCAAAAGGCACCTCACCTTCTAAAAAAAATTAATGACCACACTGGCCAAGTTCCTTCCAATTTTTTATTTCAAGCCAACCTCAGGCAGTCCATGAAAACTCATGCAGTTAATCATACCTGGGTCCATCAAGAAAAGGGAGTAGATCCATTCAAACAAAGTGATTGCTCTGCTGATGACAAGACAGAAATGTTACCCCTTTGTAGTAAGCTCCCCCATCTAGTAGGCCAGTATCTAGCACTTCAGTGCTTGGGGAGACACTAATTAAATCAATAATGTCTTAACAAGCTCAGGAGTGTCAATGCCAGCCCCCAAATAAGAGATAGACAATATTTCTTCCCTAAAGTCTCTTAGGACCTCCTGTGACTCCAGGAAGAGGCACCATATAGCTGGTCTAACATGAGCCATGTAGACTAGAAAAGGCTGGTCCTCTGACAAAGCAGTGCCAGCTTCCTTTTCCTTACTTGCCAGGAGCTTCCTACATCAGCTTCTGGTGCCCCCATCACTGCCTCCCATCTCTTTCCTCATCCTAGGAAAGGATTTAACATTGAGCTCACAATAAAATATGTGGATTCTTATGGCATTGTCTTAAGAGTACCTGCATTTTAGTGATATTAGCAAATCATAAACTCCAGAAGTAATTCATAATTTTAGAAATTATCCACAATTAAATAGTAAGAAGAGATTTTTAGGGCAAAAAGGGAGATTATTCTCACCATCCCTCAAGTTATATGACTAGGGAGCTATTTAATCAGCCAATATAAAAAGCCAACCTTGTGCATGGGACATTTAATTTATTAGACCAGTTAAGCAATTTTGAAATTGCTCAACATAGTAAGAACCACTGGGAATTAGGCAGATTCTGTCCTCTGTGCCCCCTTAGGGTGCCCCTACCCCACATGGCTTTACCACCCCACTCCCTGCCAAGGCCTCCTTCCAGAGGCACCACACTAACATACCATACTCTTGTCACTTTCCACAAGTTAACCTATTCTCAGTTCAGTTCTTATAAAGCATTTCTTTTTTTTTTTAATATTTTATTTATTTATTTGACAGACAGAGATCACAAGTAGGCAGAGAAGCAGGCAGAGAGAGGAAGGGAAGCAGGCTCCCTGCCGAGCAGAGATCCTGATGTGGGGCTCGATCCCAGGACCCTAAGATCATGACCTGAGCCGAAGGCAGAGGCCTAACCCACTGAGCCACCCAGGTGCCCCTTATAAAGCATTTCTAATATAATTAATTCACAATAAATTGTTAACAGTTGAAAAATGCTCAATATGGGTTCTCTTCCCCCAAATATTAATGTGTTAGTGGGGGGGGGCATCCAAGGAGTAAACAACTTAGCTCAAAGAATAAATCTCTCATGGGCTGGAAGTCCAACTGCGCAGAACTTGGGTTGTAGCCTGTTTTAGTTACTAACGCTTACTGACAACTGAATATTAACCATTCCGTGGGTACTTCCTGGGGAGATGCGGTAACCAGTAAGGCAGGCTACTGAGCTCTTTGTTAAGAGCAACTAAAATTCAAAATTCACAAATCCTTAAAGTCAGAGCTCACCCCTGTGGTCCCACATGCAACTAAAATTAAATAGCGGGTGTGGGAAACATGAGCACACCCCAGGAACCCTGCAAGACGGGGAGGGGAGAGCAGTAAAACTCTTTTGGTAGTCAGCTTGGAAACACTAATAGCCAACTGAAAAAGAAAATCAAGTGTATGTGTTTCTCTCTCCCATACCTGTAATGATTATGTTGCCTTTATAGTTGAAAGCACATGAAAAGATCTCATCTGTGTGCCCCTCAAGGACCTGGAGACACTGACCAGTCTGAGCATCCCAGATTCTTGCTGTTTTGTCAGCACTGCCCGTCAGAATATGATTCCCTTGGGGGTTGAAGGAAATCTATAAGACAGAAAGGAAAATGACAGGTTTGTGTAATTTGATTCCTGATATATTTTTAATCAGCAGAAAGGGGACATGACTAAGCACCTGTCATCTTCCCAGGTTGGCATGTATTCTTACATAGGACAGTTCCTTCCTGAGGGAGGAAAAAGACTAATACATGAAAATTAAAGGCTAGACAGAAGAGTATAACAGGCCACCCCACACCCAGCCCACAGTTCTAAGGAAAAAGACCAAAGCTCCCTTCTATTTCGAGTATTCCCCACCTAGCTTCTTTCCAAAAACTCAAGATGCAAGTCTTCCCACACAAAGAGACAGAGCCCTGGTGTAGATGAGAACACAAGGCAGATTCCTTCAAACCCAAGCCCCCATGTCATCCCTATAACTCAACTTTCTCTAATCAAAAGTATATAGATCCTCTTTCAGTCTGTGCCTCAGAATGAATTAATATCGGGGGACTTTCGTTCTACTTCCACTCAAAGTAAAGTAGGTTGTATAAATATTTCCCGAGTGCCTCCTATGTGTCAAGCATTGTCATATGGTATCTGAGCAACTGTCAAAAGAAATGGTTAGTTCACTGTTCCTTTGGGTTCCACGCTTATAACGCTCTCTAAATCATCATAAGACAATGACTTGGGACACATCCTTTATGACTGAAGGTTTGATGAGGACAAAGCTCAAGAGCGTGGCTTTTTTTTTTTGTCCCTGTGTCCCCGGTACAATGGCCAGCACAGGGCAAGCTCTCAAAAAGCATTTCTTGAATGAATGAATGAATGAATGAGTGAGTGTATACCTTAACCTTCTAACCCATAGAAATGCCATTGCTGAATGGCAATTCAATAAGTATCACATATCCTAAAATGCAATATAGAGTGAGAGAACCCTTTATATTCACACATGCACAAAAATATGTGTGTTTGTTGAGTGGGCCACATCATGCATGTCAATCATTATTAGACCAGTCACTCAGCAATAAGGCCTGTGTTCTCTTCCCAGGCTCTCCCCCACATCCATACTTCCCCATTTCCCCTCCTGCCAGGCCCTAAGGCCTCCTAGCCTATGGAGGAGATGTGTCTAGTGCAGCCTCAGAGATCAACCTTGAAGAGCAGAGGCTCCTGGCCACCAGCGGCAGGTGCAGAGGAGGGAGGGGTAGGGAGAGCACAACAGGGGGCGGTTCCAGGGTCCAGGGGCAGCCTTCTAGGATCTGAAGCCATCAGCCTGATCCTTTCAAAGGAAGGAGCAAATCTGATCTCAGGTATGAGACCAAGGAACTGGGCTGAGCTGTGTGGGAGCTGAGAATCACCGACTTCCGGCCTTTCCAGATTTTTTGAAGGACACAGCTAAACCCCAGATTACTGACTGGAAGGCCCTGCTCTGTGAATCAGCTTGTGGGAGAAGGTTAGACAAAATCCTAAGCTACAGCTTTGAAGTTTCAAAATAGGTCATTTTAAACTCTGTTAAGTGTTAAATATTTCCAGGAAATACTTTCTCAATTGCATCTAATTTACAAAACACTTGATATTCGCTGCACAGCATGTTTTTTGCATAATACATACTTGTGTGTCTGCTAGGACCAGGAAAAGCACTTCATGAGTTTCTTAAATAGCTTTAATAAGTATTTTCAACAAACTCGATCTTTTGCTGATGGCTGAGAAAAATGCTGTTTTATGTTTTTTTTAAGGGTTTAGGAATGATTTATTATGCTAAGTTTGAGGTCCCACTTAAAAATATAGTTTTTAGGTAGCTGATTTCTAGAAAGAATGAGATAATTGGACAAACCCTAGTGCCAACAGATCTATTTACACTAAGCATGCTATGTTTTTAAAACTAAATAAATTGCTCCAAGTGGAAAGCAACTCACCTTTGAAATTTCTCCTTCATGGCCTTCCAATTTGGTAATGCATTTTCTTGTGGCTGCACTGAAAACTCTTGCTGTTCCTTTTTGAAAGAGTGGAAATACATATAAATTTGTCTGAAATACAGAACTTTTGAGCCATGTGCCCTGAATTATGTAATATCAGGTTCTGTGCTGCTTGTCTTCTTGCCTGCAGTGACAGCCACCACCTAAAACTGCAAATGTAAGAATGGGAACAGGGTGCCCCTCTAGCCCCAAGCTTATTAGAAGAAATGATGGGGTCCAAGGTAGAAAAGGTGAGGAGGACCGGGACACCTGGGTGGCTCAGTGGGTTAAAGCCTCTGCCTTCAGCTCAGGTCATGATCTCAGGGTCCTGGGATCGAGCCCCACATCGGGCTCTCTGCTCAGCAGGGAGCCTGCTTCCCCCCACACCTGTCTGCCTGCCTCTCTGCCTACTTGTGATCTCTGTCTGTAAATGAATAAATAAAATCTTAAAAAAAAATAAAAATAAAATAAAAAAAAGAAAAGGTGAGGAGGAAGGAATCCACAAAGAAAAAGATTTAAATGGGAAAGGGAGAATTAAAACGAGTTTTGAGAGGCTGGTGATGAAACAAGCAGCCAGACCAGCATCACACACCAAATAGGAGTCTAAGGTGACAAAAGGTTCAAGAGGCCTTCCTGAAATGGAGCAACAGCCACTACTTGCTGGACAAAGAATAGGCATCAGGGAAGCCTTTCTACAGAAAGAGTTGGTAGAATGGTTTATTCCCTGTTGTATCCCCAGGGGCCAGAAGTGCCAAGCTCCCAGTAGACGATAAGTGGATAATGGATGGATGGATGGATGGATGGATGGATGGATGGATGGATGGATGGATGGTTGAGTAGGTGGATAGATGGGTGGATGGATGGATGGATGGATGGATGGATGGATGGATGGATGGATAGGTGGGTGGATGGATGGGTGGGTAGGTGGATGGATGGATGGATGGATGAGTGGAAGGAAGGAAGAAGTGGTATAGAAATTTCCTTTGAATTAAGGAATGGAGGAGTTAAATAAATGTAGGAGAAAAGCATCAGTAGTAAAACTGTTGTCAGAAAAAACGTTAAAATTTTTCTGGCCAGATGAAGGTTGCTCTCTTATTGCAATACAAAATTACATAGAGGCTAAATTAGTAACGATAGGGAATTCTGGTTACTTAATTTTCATTCAGAGAAGAGCAAAACATCTTAGTAAAAATTTTACTTGCCCTTTTGACAATGTCAACTTCAGAAGGAAGTAGATGAAAATTGCTATTTTACAATTAATACGACTAAAAATATAAAACTTGTTGTCGAATATTTCAAAAGCCTTAAAGTTACCAATGTGTTTTAAGAATGTGTTAATGGAAAAAAAAAGAATGTGTTAATGGGGCACCTCGGTAGCTCAGTAGGTTAAGCGTCTGTCTTCAGTTCAAGTCATGATCCTAGGGTCTTAGGATCGAACCCCACATCAGGTTCCCTGATCAGCATGGAATTTGCTTCTCCCTCTTTCTCTACTCCTCCCCCCTACTCATGATCTCTCTCTCTCTCTCTCAAATAATTAAAATCTTTTTTTAAAAGAATGTGCTAATATTGGGGCATCTGGGTGGCCCAGGCAGCTGAGCATCCAGCTCTTGGTTTCAGCTAAGCACGTGATCTCAGGGCTGTGAGGTATAGCCCCATATTGGGCTCTGTACTCAGCAGGAAGTCTGATTGGGATTCTCTGTCTTTGTCCCTCCCTCACTCAATCACTCTCTTTCTCTCTCTCAAATAAATTAAGTGTTAATACAACAAAAATGAATATCCTACATACAATAATTCTCCAAATTGCTCAAAAAATTTTTAAACTTCAGAAAACACAGAAATAATATAACCTAAAACTACATTTTTAAAAGATAGAAATATGAATATAACACCAAAAAATAATACAGCCTTGAGAATGATTCAAATGAGGAAGGAAAATGTGATAAACGTGAAGAAACATTTATCTTCACCTTTAGAGCTTCAACTAACCCCTGTTGAATGGATCCAGTTTTAAGAAGGGAATGAGAAGCAAGAACCAGAGTTAAGTAAACAAGATTTCTCCAAGCATCAAGACTTCTTAGAAGGTACAGAATGAGAAGAGGTTTATAAAACATACCAAAAGAAAAAAAAAGTTTTTTTGAAGTAATGTCTTATTGAGCAAGGAAAGAATGGAATCACTGATAGGGGACATAACAGATGATAGAGAAAATGGAAGAATTAGTGAACTTACAGTTAATTCTCATCCATTTCTCAGTATCCTGATCCCCAGATCCTGCTTGTTTCTCCCCTCATAGTGCTGACAAACTCTTAACATTCTTTATAATCTATATTATATAGAATATATATAACTGATATAGTCTATAACTGTATTCTATAATCTATATATTCTATATATAAAGTATAATCTTTATACTCTATATTCTAACATTCTATGGAAAACACATATATGGTATTCTTCATATACTCCCTCTCCATAATATAGCTCCATGAGGGAAGGAATTCCTCTTTCTTTTGTTCATTGATATATCCCATGTTCTTAAAACAATTTCCAGCACAAAGTAGGTTCCCTATTCTTTTTGAATTTTTTTTTTGGTATAAGTGAAAATGATATTTAAAATAAAAAAAAATGATATTTAAAAAAAATAATAAATTAATTACAGTTGAGGTATGATTTTAAAAAGCAAAACTCTGTAAGATGAAAAAGTAAGTAGTTACTCTGAAAAAGAGAGTTCTCCAAATTCAGGGCATTTATATTCCAGGATATAGAAAGAAATTTATGTATGATCAAAGAATCACCTTTGAAAAGTCCTAGTGAGTAAGGGAACAGCATGCAAATGTAATTTTGAAAAGTGAGAGAAAGTTGGAATAAAGACTGTGTAATTAAAATGAATCACTGGCAAAATTCCATAACTGATTATAACACAAAGGATATGTGACTACCTAATAGTATGTTAGTCACAAAGAGCAAATGCAGGCAAACAAAGAAAAAATCATATCTGGAAAAAGCATCCCATTTTTGCTAGAATTTCTTAAATGGCTTCTAAGTTTAAATGGACAGATGTAGAGTCACATAGGGTCAGTCATTAAGGGAATTAGATATAGTTAAGCATCATGTGTGATTATCAAAGAGATGACTTAGACACAATGTAAGCTTATGTGTGCTGATATGGTGATGACATAATCATAGTACAGCATGGTATGCATTCATGGGGAGGTGACACAGATATAATATAGTGTCATAGGTGGTCATCACAGAGATGATGCAGGCATAGTGAAGCATGATGTATGGTTGTCAAGGAGATGAAAACACACAGCATAGCATCATACATAAAATCAAAAAGATAATGGAGATGATGTGTAGAGTCATCTATGGACTACAGAAAGATGGCACATACCAGTGCCAACATATGGGATCATCAACCAATGGGACAGATATATTGTAGCATCATAATAAGGCCATCATGGATATAACATATACTACATCATCAAACACAGTTATCTGGGAGACGATTTAAAATAGTGTAGCACTCGACATGGTTATCAAGGAGATGACATAAAAATAGTATAGCATATACAGCATTTATCCCTAGGTGGTTGTCAAAGACATGAATAATGACACAGCATCATGCATTTATCGAAATATTCAGTTGTAATGACATACCACAACACATACTTAAAGTTGATACAGAGTGTGGCAAGGATATGATGCTGATATCACAAAGCATCACTTATTGTCTTCAGGGAGCTTACCCATAGTTGGGCATCATCCACAGCTATCAGGACAAGGGGAAGTCACAGTGTAAGATCATATAGAGCAGGTTAAAAGATGATACGTAGTGTAGCATGATATGTGGTTGTCAGAAAGATGACCTATAGCATAGACTCACATATGATTATCAAAGACCTGGTCAGACATGTCATATCCTGGGATTTACAAGGAGAGAAGACTTTAGGCAGAAAATGCAAACATGCTGTGTCCCACATGGTGTTATACATCAAATTGTGTCCCCCACAAAACTCCTATGTTGAATTCCTAACCCCGAGTATCTTAGAAGTTGACTTAGTAGGGAGATTTGAGACTTTAAAGAAGAAATAGGTTAACATGAGTTCAGTAGAGTGGGCCATACCCAATATAGCTTGTGTCGTTATAAGAAGAAGAGATGAGGATACAGACACGTGGAGAGGGAAGAAAGACCACATGAAGACACAGGGAGAAAAATGCCACCTGCAGGCTCCAGAAGAAACCAAGACTGCCAACATCTTGATCTCAAACTTGTAGCTTCCAGAACGGTGAGAAAAGAAATTCTTGTTGTTTAAGCCACTTAGTCTGTTGTACTCTATTATAGCAGCCCTGACAAATGAATACAGTTACCCAAGAGATGGTGGAGTCACATGGTAGCATATATGTGCTTACCACAGCCATACTGTAGCAGTATACGTGGTGGACCAGATGGCAAAGATGCTCATAGCATCATACATGATTGTCAAGAGACTAAACACAATAGATCATCATACAGTATATAGCTTCACCCGTTGTCAGAGACACAATGAGGCATAGTATAAGTTCATACATGGTTGTCAAGGAAATGACCCAGAAATAGTGTAGCATCACTTTGGTTGTCAGGGAAATGATGCAAATGTAGCATGGTGACATATATTTTCATGGAGATGACAGATATTACAGTGTCATACGTGGTCATCAGAGCGATGACATAGACATGATTTGTATCATATGTGGATAAAATGGACTTGACACAGACATTTTTAATGTCATAGGTGTTTATCAGGAATATAAGATGTAGATTTCAGCATTAAAAAAATAAAAAATAACACAAAAATAATGTATCATCATACTGTTTTCCAAATGGCACAGACATGGTATAGTGTCATACATGATTATCATGGACATGATATAGAAATCATCTAGTCACATCCTCTAGCATCTTACAGGGTTGTTAAAGGGATGAGAAAGTAAGGTATCATGCATACTTGTCTGGGAGGGTTCGTAACATAGCATGGTTTTCTAGGATATGATACATATATTATGCAGCCTCATGTGTGGTAATTGAGAAAAATTTCATAGTAGAGCATCACACATGATTTTCAAGAAGAGGATATAGATGTCACTGTGAAGAATATGATACAGACATAGTATAACACCATACATGTTTTTAAGGCAATAACACAGAAATAGCATGGCCTCTTAATGACTGTCAGAGATAATGTGGTTATCAGAGAGATGAGGCAATCCAAGTGTAGCATCATACATGGAGGTCAGTGAAGTTACACACTTTAACATCACATAACCTCATTAATTGTGGGTACAGAGAGCATAACATATGAGCCCACTGTGGAGATGACACACACAATAACATCACACATAGCACTCAAGGAGATGACATTAAAGGATAGTGTGATAAGCAGACTTCAAGGATATAATCCAGATATAACATGGAATTATGTAGTTTTATAAATGAAGGGATCCAGACATAGCACACCTTGAAGATGCATTTATCAAGGTGATGAGGTAGAAATATTACAGCATCACACATAAATTTCAAGGAAATTGTGAAGAATTATAAAGAATTAGATGAAGATATAGTGTAGCATCATACATGATTTTAAGGGGAATGACAAGGAATATAAATTAAAACATAACAGTCAGGTATATGATATAGACACAATATAGCATCATACTTTGTCGTTAAAAGGATAACATAGACTTAGCACAGCTCCATACATGACCATCAGGTGGATGGCACAGGGGTGGTGTAGCATTAACTGCAGTCTACAGGAAGAGGACATGTAGTGTACTGTAGCATCTTACTTCATTATCAAGGTGATGACTCATAAAATCACATATAGACTGAGTATAACAGCCCATATGGTTGTCAAGGAGATGATTCAGACACAGTATCACGTATGGTTGTCATGGATATGATATAATGATGGGGGAGGACAGTGAAAGAGGCAGAAGTTGTATAGCATTTTACATGCTTGTCAGGAATACATAGCTATTATGAGGATGACCTGCTGTTTACTATCATAAATTATCATCCAGGACATACTGTATATGTAGTATACCAATAAAGATGGTTGTCAATGAGATGATGCAGACATCACATAGCATTATATGTGGTTTTCAGTGAAATGTCACAGATACAGTGCAGCATCACATATATTTGTCATCAAGATGAGTTCTAGTATCACAGCAAACACGGTTATCAAGGCAATGATGCTGATGCAGTATACCTCATATGCAGCAATTGAGGAGAAAATATAGGTAGAGTGCAATATCATACATGGTTTTTAAGAAAACTTGAGTATGGTGTATCATGTATGGTGATCAGGATGATGATGGTACATAACGCAGTATCTTGCCGGTGACCCGGGGCTGGAGTAGATAGAGCATGTAACATGTGTCCTGGAGGGATGAGATGGGCATAATAGAATAGCATACATGGTCAACAGGGAAATGAAATAGAGGTATTGGTCTGCAGTCTTCAGTGAACTGAGGTACACGTAGTGTACCACCAGCCCATAGTTATCAGTAAGATGATACAGACCAGTGTAGACTCCTAGGTGGTAAACAAGAACATGATGTATAACAAAGCATCACATATGTCATCGCAAAGATGTGTTACATGCAGCACATGTGGTATAAAGGAGATAATGCAGATTTATTACAGTGCCATGGATGGCGGTCAAGTTGATGAGGTCAACGTGGTGTAGCATAATGCGTGATTAGGGAGATGACCCAGAATATACCATTATATATAGTCATCAAGGGGATGTGAAGACCCAGTATAACATCAGATGTGGTTGTCAAGGAGATGATGCAGACATTGTAACCTGTAGTTACCAAGAATATGATACCAACATAGTGTAATGACCAGAGATAAGGCAGATGTAGTATCTCTCACAGCTGGTCATCATGTAGATGACCTATGGTGTAGAATTATGTATGTTTATCAAACAAATTAAATATATGAACAGATGACCTACCATCAGCTGAAGCAGTTGCAATAAGTTTTCCAGTGTAATCGAAACAGCTGTCTAGAATTTCATCATCATGGCCTGTTAGTGTTGCCACACATTTTCCATTTGTGGCATCCCACAGCTACAATAGAAAAAGAAGTTGACTGTGACTTCCCGTCTGAAGTACAAAAATGGAAAGAAGTAGTCATTATGGCATGCTTATGGCTAGCTGAATAACTGTGCCAAGATCGTGTGTATAATTTCCACATGTTCTGTTAAGTTTACCTAGATTCATGACAAGAGACCCCAGCCAACCAACTCACAAGGCACACTGGACAAGAGAAGACCAGAGACACACATTTAGAATGGAGAGTGCAAATCTGCCACTATATTAGGAAAAATCTCAAAGTGCATGCTTCATTGATTGGAATGGAAATGTCCTCTTTCCATAAGAAGGTCATCGAATGATAAGGAGCTTGATCTAAAACTATAATGCTAGAGAATAAAAAGTACACTAAGATTATAATACATCACATATGTAATCAAATATTAATTCCAGAGCATAAGCTCTTAGCAACAGAAATTTAAAGACAGGGAAACATTATTTCCTCAAGATTCACTCTAGTCAAAATTTAACAAATGAACAGAGAGACATTAAAGAAAAATAACAGGCCTTAAAATAAGATTTTGTGATGCATTTGATTCAACTAACATGGTTTTACTCTATCATAATTCCTTTAAACCTGAGGAATCAGAAAGTTAACATTTAAAAATACCAATTATTTATAAATTAAATCCTAATTTTACAGCACCTTTGAAATGTGGTAATGTTTCAATGAATATCTGACCCAGTAAAAAGGGCACACTAGAGAACTGTAAAGCAAAGATCTTTCTTGAGCTCACCATGCAGGTTTTGTCCATAGAGCCAGTTAATATCAGAGAGCAATCCCAGTTGAATAAAGCACTGCTAATCTCAGCACAATGCCCAATTAAGGTATACACCTTCCTACAAATGGAAAGGATTCACACTGGTGAAAGATGCCCTACTTCAGGATAAGGGCACAGATAATGATGTCAAGCCCATTGGTGTGAGAGTCAACATTTTGGTTTTTACAAAATAATACTTTTGATGACAAAACAAAGATGGTTCTAGTACAGCTCAGAAATAGTCAACTAGGCTATTAATTTCATTTTGGCAAACATATACTTACATTTGAAGCATTCAAAAATAACAACATTACTTAAGACTTCAGAAAGCCATGGCTAATAAATAATCCAGTTGGTTTGAGATCCTGGAAGTATTCTTATACCAGACTAGTAGACCTCTTGGTAGTTCAGAAACTACCCATCCAATATCAGAAGGGCCCTTCCTTCCCCTCATTTCTTAGTGTATTTATCTCGACTGCTACCCGTGGTAATTAGCCCCTCTATCAAGATGCAAGTCCAAGGTAGAGCTTTCCAATGCAAAGAGTCTAATTCAGTTAACTTCTTAGCAACTTGAACCCAAAATAATTAGGAAGGAAATTGAAATTGTTGGACTAAATTAAATTTGGAAAATTAGCCATGATTTTATTTACTGATGAGATCCATGCCTGCCATAATGACAAGCCATTGAAATCTGATTACACAGTATACAGAAGGAATAATAGCCATACACCCAGGATATTGTTAACATTCTCCTTTTATGTTACTGTGTGGCATTCTTTGGTCAGAATTCCAGAAAGCACACATTTTTTTTTTCTGGATCAGAAATATCATTTCTGATTAATGAATGAATGAAATAATGAATTAATTTATTTTGAGGGTATCCTATCCCTATAGAGTCCAAAGCACAGTTAATAGATATGAACAGCAAAGATGGTGTTCTTAACCCTCTGATCCAGATTAAAAACTCCTTAAAGACACAGAATACCTTCCAGTATCAGCTTCCCACACTGCAACGGTATGATCAAAAGATCCCGTGATGATTCTCTTTCCTGAGGTATTAAAGGACAAAGAGATGATTTCAGCAGAATGCCCCTAGAAAAAGAACGGATATTGTCATGCATTACCTGCAGAAAAACAATCCCTACAAAGGCACAATGCTTAGTTAAAAAGAAAATGCTAGAAAAGGCAAAACTCTATAGATAGAAAAGAGATTAGTGGTTGGCTGGGGGGTGGTAATAGGTATCTTTTGGGGGAAATTTTGAAAACTGGAGTTTGGTAAAGGTTGCACAATTCCATAAATTTACTAAAATCTGACTTATACACTTAAATCAAGTCCATTTAACTTAGTAAAACTAGGTTTTGTTTGTTTTAATGGACAGGAAGAGGGCAATATGTGGGAAATCAGAGGGCTTCTTCCACATTGTCTTGAAAACACTTTTTAAAAGGCTGTATGAAGGGGCACCTGGGTAGCTCAGTGGGTTAAGCCTCTGCCTTCGGCTCAGGTCATGGTCTCAGGGTCCTGGGATCGAGCCCCGCATCGGGCTCTCTGCTCAGCAGGGAGCCTGCTTTCCCCTCCCCTCTGCCTGCCTCTCTGCCTACTTGTGATCTCTCTCTCTCTCTCTGTCAAATAAATAAAAATAAAAAAATTAAAAAAAAAAAAAGGCTGTATGAAAAGAAAGAAAAAAAAAGGGCTGGGGCATTCGGTGGTTCAATCTGTTAAGTGTCTGACTGTTGGTTTTGGCTCTCAGGGTCTTGACACCAGCCCTGCATAGGGCTACCCGCTCAGCAGGGAGCCTGTTTGTCTCTCTCTCTCTCCCCCTTCTTGCTCTCTTTTTGTCTCTTAAAAAAAAAGCGGGGCTATATGCTTTATGAATTAACAGTGGGTGATAGAAAAGTTTGTGAAATTAATTTAACTTAGAAAAAGGATATTCTTATGCTGATTTTTTAAAAAAGATTTTAATTATTTGAAAGAGAGAGAGCAAGATCTGGGTAGAGAGGGGAAGAAAGAGGAGAAGAAGCAGGCTCCCCACTGTACAAGGAGCCCAACCCACAGGGCTCAACTCCAGGACCCTGAGATGGCGACCTGAGCCAAATGTACCCCCTAACTGACCAAGCCACCTAAGCGCCCCTCTTAAGATGATATAACATAAAATAGATTAATAAATATCCGGCCTTTGGCCAGACTCATTTGGTCACTGTCTAGGGCCGACGCATCAAACATTCTGAGGCAACGGAAAGAAGCCCCTCCCTGCAGCAGACTCTGCTTGCAGTATGGCCCTTGTTTCCCGAATTATTTTAGCAAATTAACATTACTTTTTTCACTAGTGAAAATGTTCATTTATGCATCAAATTTCTGGTGATTCCAAATGGTAAACATTAAATGTAGCTGAACATGAAAACTCCAAACACCCAAAACAGATGTGTGGTCTGGTGGCAGACAGGTGTGGGTGTGCTGAGGGAGATACAGCCTTTTGAAGACTGTTGAGCATTCATCTGAAAGAGGAGGCTGTAAAGAGGTAGCAACCCACAGAAATGATGAGAACGAAGATCGGAAGAGTATATATACTTACATTAATTAAGGATGGCACTCTGAATTCAGAAAATCCCTTGGTGTTTGTTGAAAAGAGTGCTTTTTCTCGCTTTCTAGTTCATTTTAACTTCCTTAGAAAAAACTCTCCTATGAAAGGAGTCCTAATTTGGAATCCATTTATAATTTGAAAGGATAAGAACTGGGTTTCCCACCTAGAAATTTCAACTGGTTGGCACAGAGAATCACCCTATATGTGTTCTGTTGTTTGGACTAGGGTGGGAAGAAGCAGAGGGAGCAGGTGGCAGGAAAGTGCTGGGTGCATGGTGATGACAGACAGCACCACCAGCTCTTGCTCTCCGGGCAGTGCCCTTTAGCCTTTCCCCTCCTGCCACTTATCCCTTGTCATTTCAGACTTTGTAATACAGGAGGCTTCTGAGACTGGGGATAGTGGAGGACAGTATGGACAGTTGTCGTTTTAAGGAATCTTCTGGCAAGTTTCTCCAGTTCTGCCTCTTCCAGAAAGTGTCAGCCTCCTCCTCCTTGGCTTTAAGCCAGAGAGATGGCACTAGGTTTTAAGCTGTGCTTGGTGGGACCTACAGATGGAAGCTAATCAAAATTAAAAAGCCCAGACCTCCTCAGCTCCCTCGTCAAAGTCGTCAGGAATCGCCAACAAACCCACTGGGACATACTTTTCATCACAGTCTGAAAACCAATAGCTCCAAAATATCTTCTGACGTGGAGCTCATTTTGTGATAAGAATACGAATAACACCTTTAGGTGTAGGGTTAGGTTGTGTATTTGAGACCTTTCTTGTTTCTTGAGAAAGGCTTGTATTGCTATATATTTTCCTCTCAGGACTGCCTTTGCTGTGTCCCACAGATTTTGAACCACTGTGTTTTCATTATCATTTGTTTCCATGATTTTTTTCAATTCTTCTCTAATTTCTTGGTGGACCCATTCATTCTTTAGAAGGATGCTGTTTAGTCTCCATGTATTTGGGTTCTTTCCAAATTTCCTCTTCTGATTGAGTTCTAGCTTCAGAGCATTGTGGTCTGAAAATATGCAGGGAATGATCCCAATCTTTTGATACCTGTTGAGACCTGATTTATGACCCAGGATGTGATCTATTCTGGAGAATGTTCCATGGGCACTAGAGAAGAATGTGTATTCTGTTGCTTTGGGATGGAATGTTCTGAATATATCTGTGATGTCCATCTGGTCCAGTGTGTCATTTAAGGTCTTTATTTTCTTGTTGATCTTTTGCCTGGATGATCTGTCCATTTCAGTGAGGGGAGTGTTAAAGTCCCCTACTATTATTGTATTATTGTCGATGTGTTTCTTTGATTTTGTTATTAATTGGTTTATATAGTTGGCTGCTCCCACATTAAGGGCATAGATATTAAAAATTGTTAGATCTTCTTGTTGGACAGACCCTTTGAGTATGATATAGTGTCCTTCCTCATCTCTTATTATAGTCTTTGGCTTAAAATCTAATTGATCTGATATAAGGATTGCCACCCCAGCTTTCTTCTGATGTCCATTAGCATGGTAAATGTTTTTCCACCCTCTCACTTTAAATATGGAGGTGTCTTCAGGTCTAAAATGAGTTTCTCATAGGCAGCATATTGATAGGTTTTTCTTTTTTATCCATTCTGATACCCTGTGTCTTTTGATTGGGGCATTTAGTCCATTTACATTCAGGGTAACTATTGAGAGATATGAATTTAGTGCCATTGTATTGTCTGTAAGGTGATTGCTGCTGTGTATTGTCTCTGTTCCTTTCTGATCTACTACTTTTAGGGTCTCTCTTTGCTTAGAGGGCCCCTTTCAATATTTCCTGTAGAGCTGGTTTGGTGTTTATAAATTCTTCCAGCTTTTGTTTGTCCTGGAAGCTTTTTGTCTCCCCTTCTACTTGCAATGATAGCCTGGCTGGATATAGTATTCTTGGCTGCATGTTTTTCTCGTTTAGTGCTCTGAATATATCATGCCAGTTCTTTCTGGCCTGCCAAGTCTCTGTGGATAAGTCTGCTGTCAATCTGATATTTTTACCTTTGTATGTTACAGACTTCTTTTCCTGGGCTGCTTTTAGGATTTTCTCTTTGTCGTTAAGACTTGTAAATTTTACTATTAGATGACGGGGTGTGGACCTATTCTTATTGATTTTGAGGGGGATTCTCTGCATCTCCTGGATTTTGATGCTTGTTCCCTTTGCCATATTAGGGAAATTCTCTACAATAATTCTCTCCAATATACCTTCTGCTCCCCTCTCTCTTTCTTCTTCTTCTGGAATCCCAATTATTCTAATATTGTTTCGTCTTATGGTGTCACTTATCTCTCGAATTCTCTCCTCGTGGTCCAGTATTTGTTTGTCTCTCTTTTGCTCAGCTTCTTTATTCTCTGTCATTTGGTCCTCTATATCACTAATTCTTTCTTCTGCCTCATTTATCCTAGCAGTAAGAGCCTCCATTTTTTATTGCACCTCATTAATAGCTTTTTTGATTTCAACTTGAGAGAAAATATTTGCAAACAACATGTCAGATAAAGGGCTAGTATCCAAAATCTATAAAGAGCTCAGCAAATTCAACACCCAAAGAACAAATAATCCAATCAAGACATGGGCAGAGGACATGAACAGACATTTCTGCAAAGAAGACATCCAGATGGCCAACAGGCATATGAAAAAATGCTCCACATCACTCTGGATCAGGGAAATACAAATCAAAACCACAATGAGATACCACCTCACACCAGTCAGAACGGCTAAAATTAAATGACAGATATTGGCGAGGATGCGGAGAAAGGGGAACCCTCCTACACTGTTGGTGGGAATACAAACTAGTGCAACCACTCTGGAAAAAGCATGGAGATTCCTCAAAAAGCTGAAAATAGAGCTACCCTATGACCCAGCAATTGCACTCCTGGGTATTTATCCTAAAGATACAAACACAGTGATTTGAAGGAGCACGTGCACCTGAATGTTTATTGCAGCAATGTCCACAATAGCCAAACTGTGGAAAGAGCCTAGATGTCCATTAACAGATGAATGGATAAAGAAGATGTGGTATATATGCAATGGAATACTATGCAGCCATCAAAAGAAATGAAATCTTGCCATTTGTGACGACATGGATGGAACTAGTGGGTATTAGGCTTAGCAAAATAAGTCAGTTGGAGAAAGACAATTGTCATGTGATCTCCCTGATATAAGGAAGTGGAGATGCAATTTGGGGGGTTTGGGGGGTAGGAAAAGAATAAATGAAAGAAGATGGGAGACAATCCATAAAAGACTCTTAATCCCACAAAACAAACTGAGGGTTGCTGGGGAGAGGGGTGTCGGGAGAGGGTGGTGGGGTTACAGACATTAGGGAGGGTATGTGCTATGGTGAGTACTGTGAAATGTGTAAACCTGGCAATTCACAGACCTGTACCCCTGGGGATAAAAATAAATTATATGTTTATAAAAAAATTTAAAAATTAATTAAAAAAAAAGAATACAAATAGCAACAAACTCAGTAATAGGCTTAGGCTAAGCAATAGCTAGGGAGAGCGCAGAACTCTCAAGGCTGCTGACAGGATGCACGCACCGTTAAAGTGAACACCTCCTCTCCATTCTGGATGTCCCATAGTTTGGCTGTTGTGTCCATGCTCCCAGTGGCCACGAGTGTGCTTTGAGGGTTGAAGGATAAACACACCTGAATTCCAGGAAATGGAAGAGATTTTAGAAAGAGAAGAGTTTTGAATTCTTGATTTTGTATAGAAAAGCTTCAAGAGGCAACTGCCTTAGGTTCAGCCTAATTCTCCACAGTGAGATACCAGGGTGGCCTCCGGGTTGCCTGTGTTCTGCAGGTTGAACCCAGAAGCAATCTCCTCCTGAGAAGAGGTCTCTTTGCTCTCCCTAGTTCGGGCACGGGCACGCCTTGTCACTTCCAGGTGACAGGAGAGCAAGAATAAAGTAAATCCCTCTCCTTTGTGATTCATGCTCTCTGGCTCCCATCTTCCTTGTTGTTCATGTCACAGTCCTTCCCCTCCTACTCCCTCACCAGCCAAGGACTTTGGCTATTGGCTCATGGTCTCAGTTCCAAGTCCTAGGTGGACTTCATGTGAGCCATCATTCCAGTAGCCCAGACCCATGACCCTGGACTCCCTTCCATAATCACTCCCATGGCCACAGCCTGGACCTCAGTGTCACTTTTCCTAGAAAATTCACTACCTGGACATCCATCTCTCAATACAATTTCCTAATGCTTCCACTTTCGTCCTTACCAAGCCACCCCCCGGATATCTACTGTCTCATTGAGACTCCTGGCCAACCCCTCATTCAGCTGACACCCTGGAAGCATCCCTCCTTCCAGAATGCTCAGTACCTTCATTCCTTGTCTTTCCTCGGCACCGTCCATGTCCGTAAGACTCCTGACAACTGTATCAAGCTGCCATTTCACCCACTCGATGGCCCTCCCTCATCCCTCAGCTTAAGAAAACTGCCTAGCAGATTACAGGTGCTGCTCATTCATGCCTTCTCTCCTCAGCTGTGTCCTCAGCACCATTCTCTCCTTACCTGAACATGCCTCTGTTTCTGTCCATTCTTCCTTTCCACACTTTTGCTCCCTGTCTGTCCTCATCCCTTCCCCACAGATAACCTGGCTTTCTACTACTCCCCTGAGAAAACTCACCTGTGGGGGGAACTTCCTCACCTGGTCCTCTCTTCCTTTCCTTCTAGTGTCAGGTGCAGAGGGATCCCTTCTCCCTTCTGAGACACCCTCTTCCCTGCACTCCTACAGGAGACATGCCCACTAATTTTTCCCTACGTCTTTACTGGACGCCTCTTAATGGCCCATAAATATGTTCGAGCTTTTCCCACATAAAAATAAATCCTCCCTTGACTCCATGTACCTCGTTTTTAGCTTTTTTTCCCCTTTCACAACCAAATTCCTTGGAAAAATAGTGTACCATTATCACCGCTTGCCCGTCCCCCAGTATTTCAACTGTTAGAATCACTCTGACTAAATGATCAGAAGGCTCTGCTGGTCACCCCCACTTAGGCTCCCTGATGCCTGCAGTGTTGACTCCTTTCTTCTCCATATTTTCTTCCTTCTTGACAGCTTTGATGGTGCTCTGCTTTTTTTCTTTTATCCCCTATCTCTTTTTTGTATCTCTTGGAGAATTCTTCTTGTCCCCAGCTGCTCAAGGTGCCATTACACTCCGCCCCTTACTGGCCTTTTCCTTTCAGAAATTGCAATTCTCACCAGTTCCTGCGGCCATCCTGATGCCTATGACTCACACACCCACGTCTCCTTCCCCAACCTCACGCTCAGTTCAGCCCCAAAGGGTTTCTGTGAAGACATCACATAGGCAGCTTAGATCAATCTAAGACATGCAAGTCATATGACCACAAACCTGCTTGTCCCTTTTATATAAAAGGACAAGACATTTTATATAAAATGCCCTGCCATTGTCTGAAGTTAGGGAATCACCCTGGAGCCCTTTTTCTCCTTCATGCCTCACATCTGCCTGATAACCCCATCCTACTCCTCCACTACAGCCTCTCTCACATTCTCTTCACCTGCCTCACAACAGGCCTCCGTTGTTTCTGCTTGCACTGCAACAAGATGGCCAACTAGCCCCTGATCGTACATCATTCTGCCACAAGAATGATCTTCCCAAGGAATAAAAATGACCACGCTATCTCCCACCTAAAAAGGCTCAACAGCATGGCATTATCCACAGGATAAAGTACAAATTCCTTAGCACAACATATGAATCAATACAATGGCCTTGCCAGCCTCCTCCACTTTGATCACACTCACCATGTGATATGGCTTTGAATGCGGTGCAAGTGCACCAAGACATGGTACCTTTAACCCAGGCAGCTGGGCAGCACCGGATCCTCAGTCAGCACCTCTGACTACGGCAGCAGACAGCTCCCTCCAACACTCCATCCAGTGTGGTGCATAGCCATATTGGCCTATTCTGTGTAGTCATCGGTGGGGGGGAAGTTTGGCAAGTACTTCTCTGGTCACATGGAGTCATCTGAGGCTGAAAACACCCACCACTGTTGCATACCTCCTCTGGGCATTGGCCAGTGCAGCTCTTGCTGCCCAGAGAATGTGCTATCTACCTGCACAGACTTTCCTTATCATCCCCACCACCAGGGTGCTCCCCTCTGTGACCATATTAACCCCCCCACACACACCAACTTCTAGCACGCTGCAATGCATCTCTGAACTTATTTATAGATGCCTCTACTCCCTGCAGAACAAGAACCATGTGTGATTCTATGTGGTATGCCAAGCACACAGGCCAGGGCTCGACACATAGTCGATAGGTAGTAAATATTTATTGGATTGATGTTGTTGACTGTGAAAAGTATCAAAGTCTTTCTTGGAACTGTATATGAAGAAAACTTTTTCAAAATTCCAAGGGAGCATGAGAATGAGGATCATGTTTTTCTTACGAGTTTGGACACGTTACTTACTCTTTCTATACCCTGGCATCTCCAACTGTAAAATGGGGAAATTTCTAGCTCTTAGGGTAGTGATGAGGTGCAACTAAGCTAATATATGTAAAGGGCTTATACATTAGCACAAAACTGTCTTTTGTGCACACTGAGTGCCATTAATAGGTCGGTTATAATTTTGCACTGCAGTATCCCCCAGTGTCTAGCAAAATATTAAACATAGCATGAGCCCTTATTGGATGAATACACCATGAATCTGAAGGATAATTATAAATTTTACTCCTAAAATAATCAGCCTGTTTATTTTTAAAAGCTATCATTTTTCCCATAGGGTGCTAATTAACTCACTAATTGTTATAAGATGTAACACAGAATTGGCCAAGGGCAAGGTCTTCCCAAAAGCGAAAGCTATTTAAAGTAGCAAACTATTTATGCAAATTTGAGTTCTAATGATATCCAGAAAACAGCCAGCCTAAATATTTCACATGATATAAAAAAGTTACTTTAAAAACCATTCTAAGAATTTTATCAACCCTCATTAAGTCAATCCTTTAAAAGCAAGTCACTGAAAAAGAAAAAGTGAGGCTGGATACGTATTCAAATGCAATTATCACATTGCACATCTTCTTAGTCAATGTAGGATATGGGCCTTTGACAACTGCAAGGTATAAAAACTGAAACAGTTTATAACTTACTTTAATGCCTCCATATAATATATAAACAAACTGAAAATACTGGATATAATTGTAAAATTATTCATAAAGGTAGAACCACTACTTGTATAATGGATTACTAAACAGAAATAAAAATGATGCACTGATATAGGTCCATCAGTTGTAACAAATGTACAGGTTTGGTGTGGGTTGTTGACAATGGGACATGTTTCGGGCAGGGCAGAGAATATATGGGAAACCACTATATCTTCCACTCAGTTTTGCTGTGAATCAAAAACTGCTCTAAAATATAAAGTCTCTTAAAAAAAAAGAAAAGAAGGAAGGAAGGAAGGAAGGAAGGAAGGAAGGAAGGAAGGAAGAAAGAAAGAAAGAAAGAAAGAAAGAAAGAAAGAAAGAAAGAAAATGCAATAAAATAAATATACTCACTATTTCTGCTGTGTGACCCCTAAAGGTATGGTAACATTTTCCCGTTTCTACACTCCATAGCTTACAAGTCTTATCGAAGGACCCAGTGGCAATTTTGTCACTAAGATTTAAAAAAAAAAAATGTGGATTTTGAAAAAAATTCAAGCACAGCATATGATGCACTGAATTAAGACAAGAGATATTAATACATTGGTCTATCCACTCAGGAATTTACTTTGTTTTTAAAACAAAAAGCAGGGGGCGCTTGGGTGGCTCAGTGGGTTAAAGCCTCTGCCTCTGGCTCAGGTCATGATCTCAGGGTCCTGGCCTCTGCCTTTGGCTCAGGTCATGATCTCAGGGTCCTGGGATTAAGCCCTGCATCTGGCTCTCTGCTCAGAGAGCCTGCTTCCCTCCCTCACTCTCTCTGCTTGCCTCTCTGCCTACTTGTGATCTCTGTCTGTCAAATAAATAAATAAAATCTTTAGGGGCACCCAGGTGGCTCGGTTGGTTAAGAGACTGCCTTCGGCTCAGGTCATGATCCTGGAGTCCCAGGATCGAGTCCCACATCGGTTTCCCAGCTCCATGGGGAGTCTACTTCTCCCTCTTACCTTCTCCCCTCTTATGTTCTCTCTCATTCTCTCTCTCTTTCAAATGAATAAATAAAATCTTTATAAAAAATAAAATAAAACAAAAAGCAGTCTGGCATTTGTTTCAGTGGAAAAAAAAATTAAGGTCTAATTTTTCAATAGTTTACATGTTTATATGTTTAATTTTAAATATTTTACATTAAAGTAATACATTTATGTTTGGGATTGCAATAAGCTTTTAAATTAGCTAAATGAGTATGGTACAAAATTTAGTTTAGAAAATTCTTACCAAATGGAAATAAATAATGTATGAGTTGCAGAGACACAGAAAAATTCTATTAGCAGGTCCACTGACAAGGATAATGTTGAATTTAAAAGAAGAAGAATGAAAAGATATAAATAATTTAATTTATACCATATAACTAGATAAGGTTTTGAGAATTCAGTGTCTTCTTGGGAAAATAATGCTAATACTACTCTAATTGTAAGGTCTTTGAACAAGAGGCAGGGTATAGAGAGGAAATATGGTGAAGACCAGTACTTTGCGAACCAGAGGCTTCCTGTGTATACTGGGGAGCAGGGTTACTATAAACAACCAACAGATAAGAGTAGGTTGGCCTGTTTGGCTTTCATCATAGAACTAAATCTTTTCCTTTACCATTGACTCCTGTTTTTTATAGTAAGTCATCCAAATATTCATCCAACTGGGTCATCAATTACAATGCAAGTTCACTGTTTAAAAGTATGAAGTGTGAAGACCCAAAACACACATCCTAAAGCAAATTCTATGCACTTGGCACAGTTGCAGAATTCATATTTTGTCCAAACTAACACCAACGCCCTATATATCTCCTTTGTTCTCAGGCCACTCACATAGTGTTTCTGTGGTCTCTGATTCTAAAGGAAATGAGGAGGGCGCCTGGGTGGCTCAGTGGGTTAAAGCCTCTGCCTTCGGCTCAGGTCATGATCCCAGGGTCCTGGGATCGAGCCCCGTGTCAGGCTCTCTGCTTGCTGGGGAGCCTGCTTCCTCCTCTCTCTCTCTGCCTGCCTTTCTGCCTACTTGCAATCTCTGTTTGTCAAATATATGAATAAAATCTTAAAAAAAAACAAAATAAAAAATGAAGGAAATGAGGTCCTTTCTATCCCTGTTCCAGGGACATTTTTTTTTCTGGAGAATACACCCAACCCACCTAGAGCTTCCTTACACTCAAGGATGGTTGTCAACCCAAAGTCTGCACTGGCTCTCTCTCCATCCAGTCCAGGCATTCCTCATCAGCTGCTGATGTCCACCAACTTCTGTTCAGACATTCTGAGAGCACTGTGTGCTCTTTTCCTGCTCCTTCCCTCCACTTCCCATCCCTCCTGCTCCTCAAACATATTGCCTCAAATGCTGTAGTTTCTCAGTTAATTCCTGTTTGGTCACACACTGCTCTCTCTACCCATATGCCTCTACATGAGAAAAGATAATACTGATTATGTACTTTTTTTAGAATTACTTTATTGAATCAAAGCTTACTCCTGACCTAATATATAGAACACAGAAACAATAAACTGGCTGAAGTTCATCTCTCTCTCTCTCTCTCTCTCCTTCCCTGCTCTCTCTCTCTCTCTCTCTCTCTCACACACACACACACACACACTCCCTCTCATTCTTTGGTGGTTATCTAGAACTCATTCTGCTGAAACCCCAATGCCCCAAAATGCCCTGGAAAATGCTGCTTTAATCCATACATAAACCATTTAATTATGTAACTGGACAAGAAAGTTTTTCATCAGGGGGTCTTGGTAGAATCCAATAAAAGGGCCAAAAGGTGAAGGGTTCCTGACCTCTCTATCCCCGCCAAAAACTTTGTTCTCGGATAGGCATGCAAAAATGTCATATCTTTTAAGTAGACTTTATGTGATATGGTAAGATATTGTAGAGACTATACTTTTAAAGTGCTTTAAGTAACATTGCGATTAAAATAGAAATTATACTAGAAGTAAAACATGATCATTTATAATTTCAATAAAATCTTTCTCTCCCACAGGTTGGTGAAATAAGGTATTATAAAAATTATCATTCCCTATAATGTAAAACTGCATCACATCATAGTTAAGTTTTTGGTAATGCAATTAGAATATTTAATCATTTTAATGTACCAATTAGGTTTGACTGTGCCATCACAATTAATGTTTTAAAACTGTGTTACATTTTAAAGAGATGTAATGACATTAACAACCTACATATCAAGTTTTTAATATTTTTGGTATAAAATTTCAACTCTAAGTGCATCAAATCTTTATAAAATTCCCTTTTATTGCCCATGCCACTATCTTACACTGCTTTCATCATCATCATAAAGTGAACTTACCACTTTATCTGCCTCCCACCAATCTTCTTGCCTCCTGTTTCTTCCCACTCCAAACCCTCTGGCCCCTTGTCTCTGCCATAACAGGCCTCCTGAATAGCACTTTCATTGAGTCCCTCCTTTGTTCACAAAGCTTTCATCACAACTTGGTCCTCCAGAACAGAGTCCGAACTACACAGAATACTATGATCTTGCCCACTTTTGTTTCTCACCAGGAAATGTCCACTAGAGAGCCGGGGGCACTGGGCGAGCCAGACGGAGTCCTACCTAACCTCTGGAGTTGCAAGGTGCCCTCACCCAAGATGTCCTCCCCCTTCCCTCTGTCTTCCACCTTCCATGCTTCTGCTTGAGTCTCATAACATCTTGAAAGCCTCTACCAGGAGAAATCACATGGATATTTCTCCTCTTAACTTTTAAGCCATTTGCTGTTTTGTTTTAGTCATCATAATACCTTTATTTATTGAAACAGCATGGTGAATGGAAAAAGTTGGTGAGTCATCAAGAAAAAGACACACATTAAAATTTTTTACTCAAATATGCAAGGCCAAGGCCTTTTCTTTGGCTAACTAGAGCTCATTAAGTGTCTTTCAGAAATCATATCCAACCTCTACTACTTCCAATTCTTTTCTTGAAAATGGGATGAGAATGTAAACATACTTGCAGAACAATCTGAATGCAAAGGTTTTCTAAATGTTTCGATGTGCTTTCTAAGTTTTGCATTGATATCATCTACAACTTCATTTAGGAGTAATTTTTCGAAGATTTGCCTTATCTATGTTTTCACAAAAAACCAACAGCTTTCTTTTCTTTTTTTTTTTTTAAACAACTTTTTTTTTTAAAGATTTTATTTATTTGTTAGAGAGAGAGAGATCGAGCACAGGCAGACAGAGTGGCAGGCAGAGGCAGAGGGAGAAGCAGGCTCCCCCCCGAGCAAGGAGCCTGATGTGGGACTCAATCCCAGGACGCTGGGATCATGACCTGAGCCGAAGGCAGCCGCTTAACCAACTGAGCCACCCAGGTGTCCCAACAGCTTTATTTTCGTAGTCATATTTCATTAGTTTAAGCAATGCTCAATTAAATACCATAATTACAATTGAAAGCACAGCCAACATAAGCTGACTGATGGGCAAACACAGCTAACTCTTGGTAGGTTTATGCCTAACCAGTGGGACAAGAAACTGGGCATACCAGTGGGTGGTCCAGTTGCTGCAAGCATTCAGGGAGCAGGAGGAGAGCTAGAGAACTGAATTAATAATCTGTTGAATCAGATAACTAGAGGTTGGTTGAAAATGAAATTATATTTTGTACTGTTATGTATCATGTTACTGTACACATTTCTTTCCCTGCGGAAGATGATAAGTTAACTTTTAAACAAGGTAAACCATGCTATGTGGGTATGTCAGAGTCTCCAGAAGCCATTGCTATAACCATCAGTAGGCACTGCCTGTAAGAGAACTCTGAAGGGAAGGGACTGAGCTCTGCTGGAACTTGGACTCTCGCTCTCCTCTTTACTATGTGATCCTGGGAAGGGTACTTGAACTTTATACACTTTCTATGAGAACAATAATGCCTGTCCCAGAACCCCATTAAGCACTGAAGAAGGTATTTAGAAGGTTTTCAATGCATACATCAGGCATTTGGCAAATTTTAGTTCTCTTTTTCCACGAGAGAGAGAAGAATAAACAAATTAATGGATTAATAAGCGTAAGTGAATGAGTGAATGTCTCTGTACCCGTATGGATTGTTGAATGCTATGGCATAGACCACATTCCTGTGGCCCTCCAGGGTGTGAAGTTCTTCTCCAGATGCAGTGTCCCAGACTTTACATGTCCGATCATAGCTTCCTGTGATAAAGCTAACACAAGGAATATAAATGAATCACAGAGTCACAATAGTAGTCAACCCCCCCTTTTTTTTACCTGCAATATTGTAAGCCCATTTATCTTGGTTTTTACAATGGAACTTGTGGATGCACAACAGGTGAATTGGGAACAATATCTAAATCCTTTGATTAGAAACTTTCTGATTATCCCTAACTCAAAAAGGAGTCACTAAATAAAATTAAGAATAATCCTGCCAGGGGTGCCTGGGTGGCTCAGTCGGTTAAGCCTCTGCCTTCAGCTCAGGTCATGATCCCAGGGTCCTGGGGTTCAGCCCCGCATCAGGCTCTCTGCTCAGCAGGGAACCTGCTTCCCCCTCTCCCACTCACTCTGATCGTGTTCCCTTTCACTGTCTCTCTCTCTCTCTCTCTGTCAAATAAATAAATAAAATCTCTTTAAAAAGAATAATCATTCTTATAAGTAATAACTAAAGCACTCATCATAACGTTTTCTGAAATTCTAACATATTTCAATAAACAGCATCATTCTTCCCATTGGTCAGACCATAAAATATGAACACCATCTTTGATTCCTTTAATTTCCTCGCATCCCACACACAATCTATTAGTAAATCCTGTTAGCCCAATCTCAAAATACATCCATAGTGTGGCTACTTCTCACCAGGCTCCATTGCCTCCAACTCTTGCCTCAACAAATGAATCCATCTTCGAATGGGTATTGGCTGGTACTTGGTCCTTACAAGACTGTTTTCCACAGTGAAATTGGAGTTATTTTTTTTAACCTTTCTTAGATGGCTTCCTAGCAATCTAGAGGAAAATCCAAACTTCTGCTCATGGCCCATAAGGCCCGCAGTACTGGCCATCTCTGGGACTTCAACTTTGCCCCAAAGCACACCCTGAGCTGCCATGTTAGCTTTTTTGCTTGTCTCTGAAGAACTCATTTTTGTTTTTCTTTTTTACACATGCTAGTTCTTCCACCCGTCTGGTTTACTGCTGTAGACCCCAGGACCTGGAACATGACTGGCACACTGGTAAGTGTTCAATGAACATTTGCTTAAGATTTTCAATCCTCTTACATGACTATCCTACTACAGGAATAATTAGCATGTTGGCCTTTCAAATTTTAAAGTAAAATAATAGTATCTTGTTTATTCCTTAAATATTCCATTAGGAAATATACTTCCCTGACACAGGAAAAAAATGCACAAAATTAGAAAGCCAGTCTCTACATCAAATGATAATGATAAAAGTTGAACACAAATCCTGACGTTGAAACTCAAATAAATGAAAGGGTGGACAAGAAAGTGTATCTATGATTCCTCTCTAGGCATCTCCTCACAGCTTCTTCAAGGATGTAAATTAGTACATTTGTGATGGAAGACAGGATGGTGGTTCCAAAAAAATAAAAAATAGAACTACCATATGATCCAGCAATCTCGCTTCTGGATGCATATCCAAAAAATGAAATCAGAATCTCATAGTGCTATCTGCACCCTCATGTTCTTTGCAGCATTGTTCACAGTAGCCAAGATATGGAAACAACATAAATGTCCATCAAGAAATGAATGGAATATTATTCAGCCATGAGAAAGAAGGAAATGCTGCCATTTACTACAACATGGATGAACTTTGAGGACATTATGCTAAATAAAATGAGCCAGACACAGAAAGACAAAAATTGTCTGATCTCACTTATATGTAGAATCTAAAAAAAAAAGTCAAATTCACAGAAGCATAGAATAGAACAGTAGTCACCAGGGGCGGAGAGTGGGAGAAATGGAGATGCATTGGTCAAAGGGTATAACGTTGCAGTTATGTGGGATGAATAAGGCTAGAGATGCAATGCACAGGCATAAAGACTGTAGTTAATAATACTGGATTGAATACTGGAAAGATGCTAAAAGAATACATTTCAAGTGCTTCCTTCACACACACAAAAAAGTGGTAACTGTGAGGAGATAATGTTAATTAGCTCAACTGTAACAATTACTTTACTATGTATATGTATGTCAAATTATGTCACCTTAAATATCTACAAGTTTAATTTAAAAAAAGAAATTTCTACTCCTTGGTTGTTAAAAATTAGAAATAAAGACTAGAAATGGAAATATAGAAATAAAGAGGTGGCGCACAGAGGATTCTCAGGGCAGAGAAACTGTTCTGTGTGATGTCTTAATGGGGGATTCCTGTCATGACATATTCATCAACCCCTAGAAAGCAAGAGTGACTGACCCCTAATGCAAACTATGAGCCTTGAGTGATAATGATAGGGCCAGCAAAGAGGGAATCTGAGGGTGTTTGGGGGCCAGGTGTATATGGCAAATCTCTGTACCTTTTACTCAATTTTGCTATAAACCTAAAACCACTATAAAAATATTCTAATAATTTATTTAATAAATTTTTTTCATTTAAAATTTTTAAAATTTTAGAGGCACCTGGGTGACTCAGTTGGTTAACCATCTGCTTTCAACTCAAGTAATTATCCTGGGGTCCTGGAACTGGTCTCTACATCAGGCTTCTCACTCTGGGGAAAGTCTGCTTATCCTTCTCCTTCTGTCCCCGCCCCCCCGACTCTGCTCGTGCTCGCTCTCTTGCTGTCTCCCAAATAAATAAATAAAATATTCAAATAAACTAAAATTTTTAAATTTTAGATAAATAAATTTGAGAAACTTACCATGAGCCTGATTTATTAAGTGCAACATTAGTCAATGGTAGTATATGAGCTCTGAGAACCTTCAATGAAAAAAATCACAATTTGTTTTAAACTGAAAAAAATTAAGTTTAATTCATTAATTTTAACTTCAAACTAATGAAGACATTCAAGTCTGTCTTATTTATAAATAGACAACAGTCACTATCTGAACAAATGAGAAAAAAATACATTGTGTCTTCTACCATTAAGACCATTAAGACATTTGATAGTTACAATAATTGCAAAAACATAATTAAATCTGTGTTTTCCATGAATTTGATTTTAAGATAAATTACTGCTGTTAAATAAGATATTAAATAGCACTAATTTATAATATTTTCTTTTAAATACTGCACATGGGGGCCCCTGATGGCTCAGTGGTTAAGCGTCTGCCTTAGGCTCAGGTCATGGTCCCAGGGTCCTGGGATCAAGCCCTGGATTGGGCTCCCCGCTCATCGAGAAGCTTGCTTCTCTCTCTCCCACTCCCCCTGCTTGTGTTCCCTCTCTCTCTATGTCCCTTTCTGCCGACCAAATAAATAAAATCTTAAAAAAAGAAAAGAAGTAAATAAATACTGCACATGGTTTTGTAAATATGCATGAATAGTATATAGAGGAAATATACCAAATATGTTTTAAATATAGATTTTACAATTTGTTACTACTTTTGGACTCCTAAACTCCTCTAGAGTCAGGATATGTATTATTTTATTTATCTTTCAATTTCTACATTGTCAAGCACATGGTGGATGCTTAATATTTATCGAATGAACATTCGTAAATTGGATAGTCTGTTTATAGATAAAGTGATTGCCAAGGCTGGGCCAGACCCAGTTATTTCTACTGCAGGAGTATAATTATTAATACTGTCCCCTTTCTCTATCAAAAATAGTCCCTTTGGAGGATAAATTACAAGGTCATGTGAGTTATAGAGCTCATATTTGAAGTTAAATAGTGCCACCTGCTGGAACAAAGCGGTATCATAAGAATAATTTCTTTATCTTTCAATAATATAGTGAAGGGATGACTACAAAAGATTGAATATATTCTTTCAGATAGAATATGTCAATTATCTAAATAATAATTAAATTTTCTTATATTTTTATTTAAATCATAAAAATAAAACCAGTTTAATATGAAGCAATACTAGAATAAACTATTAAATATTGTTAAATACATAAGAAAAACTAAAGCTGTCCTGAATAATTGGCTATATTTGTGATATTTTTACTTTATTTTTTATTTCTTTTTTTTAAGATTTTATTTATTTGTCAGATAGAGAGAGGGAGCACAGGCAGACAGAGTGGTAGGCAGAGGCAGAGGGAGAAGCAGGCTCCCTGGAGAGCAAGGAGCCCGATGTGGGACTCGATCCCAGGATGCTGGGATCCTGACCTGAGCGGAAGGCAGCCGCTTAACCAACTGAGTCACCCAGGCGTCCCGATATTTTCACTTTAATCAGCAAAAGCTGATTAGGAAAAAATAGGTACATTTACACTGCATTTAAATTATTATAGAAGTCATATCAATAAATAATTTACTGAAATATAGTTTAGTTCACATGGACTAAAGTTTAGCAGAAAATATTAAATTATTGATGTACTGTAAAATACAGCTTCTTGATATTAGTCCAACTGGGAAAAAAAATCAATTCTTCAATAACTTAGGACAACCTTAATGGTCATCCTTTAAGTTTAACACTGTAAAGAACAGCCAAACTTACTAAGAATCTTTAACTTCTCAAGAAATAAATGTTAGAATTTCATTCAGTCAGTCAACAAACATTTGTTGAGACTTAGTCTTAGCAAATATATGTGAGGCACAGAGGGAAAGAGAAAATATAATCTGTATTTTGTTTCAAATTGGTAGGATACCAACTAATTAATTGAAGTTCTTCTATTTAGTTTCTTTAAATACTCATTACCTTAAAAAGATAAAATTTGTGGTTGCTGTGCTGTCTGAGTTTATCTTGTAACCTCTGTATTAAAAGCTTTACTTGATCTGATCGTGAAGCTGTGATTAGAGGCTCTGCTTTTTGTATTTCTTCTACTAAGGCATTGACATCAGTGCTGAAATTCACACACACAAAAAAAAAAGAATTACTTTTTTTCTATGCCAAAATTTGCATAGACATGCATTGCAGGAAGAACTGCATTGTGTTATGAAGCACATCTATAAATGTCAAAACACCATAGCTTTACTAGGAAATTTCATGGGTGGGGGGAATACAAATCAGTAAAATCGAGCCTGCAGAAAAGTGGCTCAGGTTCTTCAGAATGCACCGTCTTGCACCACGTTTTCTCCTGTGGAAAGTGTGCAAGAATTATGATTTTCTCACCTAAGAAGCCCAAGTGCATACTGGTTCTGCACATGAGCTCTTTATTTTCTTCCTGGTTTTTGTTTTTTGGTCTCTTTAATGAACCCGTACAGAATGTTCCTGGTACCACTATATTTTGTGCCTTATATATGCTCTCTTGTTTAAACAACCCCCTAATTTAATGCTTTTATCATAATTACTTGAGGGATGAAGAAACTGAGGTTTAGAAAGGTTAAGTTTTAAATATTTTTTAGGGAAAGAGAAAGTACCTGACCAAAAATGGACATTCAAGGAATGATGATGATTAATATTTCATATGGACTATAGCATAATTCTCAAAAAAAAAGCTGCTCTGAGAAGTATGAATTCAACTTTCCCCCAATATTCAAATAACCTATGGCAAATGCTGATTAATTTTTCTAGTCTGGAATAATTGTTCAAGACAAAGAATAATGTCTATAAACCACAAAGCAACCAAAATAGGTCATTTTGGCTCCTCATGCCACATTCTGCTTCATTAGCTGTCTGTCGCAGATGTCACTTGTCAATAACCCACCTACCTCTCCTACCTCTGTCTCAACAGCTGCTTCTCAGAGATGCAAACTCAGATAAGCAAGCCTCTCCTCTTCATAAATAAACAGTTCCCAAGCTCCCATCCACGTAAGGAACTGAGCTGGAAGACTATTCATCCCACTAACATTTACCCTACTATAGCTTAGGCCCTGGGAGGGTAAAAGACAGAGTCCCAGGTCTCAAGAAATGCAATGTATCAGAATCAGAATGAATATTTAGAACAGAAATGAATCAGAGGCAGTTTATAATGATGACTTTGATAAATTCCGAGAGAGTCAGTTGTCCAAGGGCTTATAGTTTCCTAAGAATTAAGATGTTAATGCCTCTTGGAAAGGTTTCCAACCATTGTTATAAATCAAAACAGATTTCCCAGCAAGATCTAAATTCACCAGATATTTAATCTGTACATCCCAAGCCTGTGGATTTCTAATTGTTCTTTTCCAACATAGTAATTCCAGAATGTCCCATATTGTGCAAATATTTTTATGTGCAGAATTCTTCTAAATTCTTGAGCAGAACCAGAAGTAACATCCATAATTTTTTTTTACTTGACATTTATATACTACAAAGCATGTTTACTGCATCCTAAGGACCTATACCTTTTTTTTTTTTTTAAGATTTTATTTATTTATTAGAAAGAGAGCATGAGAGGAGAGAGGTCAGAGGGAGAAGCAGGCTCCCTGCCGAGCAGGGAGCCCGATGTGGGACTTGATCCTGAGACTCCAGGATCATGACCTGAGCCGAAGGCAGCTGCTTAACCAACTAAGCCACCCAGGTGCCCCGGACCTATACCTTTTTAAATATAAAATCTGTATTTTTCTGCCTCTCTAGCTGAAAGTTATTCTCTCATATAAACATTAATATGTGCCACTCACATGACGACCCACCCAGTACAAGTTGTTTCTCAAACTGGAAAACACATTCACTGAGATCAAGATTAAGATTTTTTTTTATAGCCTCTCATTGACCCGAACCTAGAGCTTTGCATGTAGAAGGTGCAGATAACCTCATTACATACTCAATAAATGAATGTCTAACAAAGGAACTTTCTACACACTGGCATAATCACTAATATGTGCCAGTTACAAAAATAACTGACAGGGTGCCTGGGTGGCTCAGTGGGTTAAGCCTCTGCCTTCGACTCAGGTCATGCTCCCAGGGTCCTGCGATCGAGCCCCACATCGGGCTCTCTGCTCAGCAGGAAGCCTGCTTCCCCCCTCTCTCTCTGCCTGCCTTTCTGCCTACTTGTGATCTCTTTCTGTCAAATAAATAAATAAAATCTTAAAAAAAAATAACTGACAATCCTGACTTGATCTTAGACCTTGTCTTCCCTGAAAATAGATAAAACAATGACTTCTACTTGAAATCCAATGGCATTATCTTTCCCACCATTTATTCTTTGGTTATACAATAAACTATTGAGTACCTTCTTTGTGTGGTCACTTGAAACAGGAAGAGGACTCAATGTAAACCATCACCACCCAAGCCACTCCCTGTCCTCACCCTCAGACAAGTTCCAGACCTCTCTAGCGGCCATAGTTCTGAGGAGCCATGTTGTTTGGGCTCATTTTAAAACTCAAGAGCAGCTCATCTATTATTTAACTACAGTTATGTGAGAGGTCCCTTTGCTGTCATTTTCTGTTCCCCTCCCCGATAATCATGACAAAGGAGAAGGACAGTCACCATGGAAAATCCCTTATTTCTCTGGGTCAACAACTCTGAAACAGGTACCATGGTATTTTTGTTCTATTTGAAAATTTTCTCCCACTCAAACTATCCTTACTTTATCTATGGGTTTCTGCAGGATAATCACTAATCTGATTCTGTCTCTCAAAGTGGAGTTTTGCCTAGGGTTGATTTCTTTATTTTTTCATTTTTTCCCCCCCCTTTCTCTCTCTTCCCTCCCCGCCTTTCTTATTTATTTATTTATTTACTTATTTGAGTTTTGCATAGGATTTCCTAAAGAGAATGAATTCTGGGCAGTATGATCTCACAAGAGGATTTCCTAACTCTGCCCCACAACAATTAATGAGGACAGAATGCAATCAGTCCTGTGAGCTGTTTATCTACCAGGAAAGTAACAGGCTCCATAGTCTTCTTAAAATTCCAATAACCAGTATTCCTCAAAAATGTTAAGATCATCAAAAAGAAGGGAAATCTGAGAGACCGTCTTCATCAGGAGGAGCCTGAGGAGACTTGACAATGAAATGTAATGTGGTATTTTGGAAAAGAAAGAGATAATAGGAAAAAAAAAAAAAAAACAAGGAAAATTGAATAAGATATGGTCTTCAGTTAGTAAGAATGTTTTAGTACCGGTTCACTAATTAGGACCAATGTTCCACACGAATGTATGATGTTAATAATAGGGGATACAGGGCATGGGGTATGTGGGAACTCCTGTCTTCACAGTTTTCTAAAGCTATTCTAAACTAAAAGACTAAAAACAATAAAAACAGGTCTATTTAGGGTGAAAAAAAAGGGCAGACTGACTATCCTTTTCCCACCTCCTCCTCACCCAGGAAGACATTCAAGCAGAACTCACTGAAGCAAGCAGGAATTAATACAGCACCACTAGAACATTGTTCTAGCAATGTATTATCTGAGTTCATGCAGCTCATCCACACATCAGCCTGGGTCAGCATGTTCCAGTAAAAAAAAAATCTGGATATGAAACCCAGGTTGCACTGAGTATCTAGCTTACCTGGAACTGAGGTTGAGCAAATCTATGGATTTGGTCCTCAATTCTCCACTCTTTTCATATTCCAACATAATTCCTATAAAAATAAACAAACATGTTATAAACCACTTAGGATGACAACAATGTTGAAAGTTAATCTAATTTGCCATAATTTTTTTATTTGTTTATTTTAATTTTTAGAACTTCTCTGCATAAAACATGTGCAGTGATGTCTGATTCTAAAACAAGATAGTGTGAACTCACTTTTCCCTAGTGCTTCCTCTAAATACAGCTACATACCCTTGAAATTACTCAACAGGCCATGTTAAAATAATTGAAGGTTGGATAGGGGGAAAAAGTCTCAGGACTTGAGCAATGACAGTGTGATGAGTTCCCTGGATTTTCTTTTTACCTCCTATATACCCCTAAACTGGAAACCAGAGCAACTTGCTGCCTGGAACCACCAAAACGCATAGACAACAAAAACCAAGAAATAGCAAATTTGCTCTCTGTGGCCAAAGGACCAGACAAAGGGAAGTCAGACAAAGAACTAATGGGGAACACTAAACACTGCTCCATAAGTGGGGCTCCTTAGGCAATCTGATCCCCCAGTGGAAAGAAACCCTGTCCCAGTTCCCCTGCAAAGCTGGGCCCCAGCAGTAATCTGATCTGCCTGCAGCAGCCTGGCCTCAAAGACCCAGGCCTCCTCAACATTCTCAGCTGGGGCCCCAGGGGGCTATCCAATCTGTCTAGCAGCCACTGGGAAGTCCCAGGATCACTCAAAACCCATTTCACAACCAAGCCATTGGTGGGCAGCCTCATCCCCCCTCAGAAGGGACAACAGTGAAGTCCTGGGATATCCTGGACCCCACTCCACAACCAGGCACGGAAGCAGTCTCTTCCTGCCTTTCAACCAATGGTGTCTCTAGGACTAGAGTCTTGTCCCCCATACTGTCCTGGAAGCTTATTCAGTGAGAGCAGGCATATTGGGAAGTACCTTCTACCCGGCAGGTGGCACCAGCTGGAACTGAGCCAGAGCGTTTGCAGCACCAGAAAAATGAAGCAGACCAGAATAACATTGCAAGGGCTCATAAACTTAAGCTGCCATTGGAACTGAAGCCCACAAAGTAGACAGAATCTCTATGCTAAATCTAAACTTGGTGACAGGCCTGTCAAAGTAGATTCGGATAGGATCAAGAGTCTCCTAATGTAAGAACCAAAATGTCCAGGATACAATACAGAAAAAGACAATCACTAGACCCCGATACCCAGGATATAATTAAAAAACCACCCATCACACCAAGAACCAGAGAAAGGTGATCAACAAACATGAATATGTAGGTGAATCTGATGCTGGAATTATCTGATTATCTACTTAAAGGAGATGTCAAAAATACCTTAACAACCACTTACAAATTCATGTGAAACAAATGAAAAAATAAAATAATCCCAGAAAAATCAAAGTTTTTTTAAACAAACTAAATGGGAATTATAGAACAACAAAGTTCAATGGGCAAAATGAAAAACTTGTTGAATAGGTTCAGTAGAAGAATGGAGATGACAAAGGATAGAATCAGTGAACTTGAAGACAGATCAATAGAATATATTCATTCTGAACAACAGAGAGATAATTTATTAGGGGGAAAAAAATAAAGAGAGTCTCTTACTCACTTTACTGTACTACCTCTATAAATATGGGCTGGTGGATCTCAAAAGTTTTGTCCTTAGGACCACTTTATACTCTTTAAATTATTGAGGACACCAAAGAGTTTTTGTTTTTGTAATATTTTCCATATTAAAATTGAGAAATTTTAAAATTATTTATTAAGCTGTTTTAAAATAATAATAATAATAAAGTCATAGCATGCTAATGTAAATAACATTTTATAAAATAAGAGGAGTAGCATCATTTTACACTTAGCGAGTGGCTTTAATATCTGGCTTATTGAAAGACAGCTGGATTCCTATCTCTGCTTCTGCATTCAAGCAGTTCCTACACAGTGTTTCAGATGAAGTATATGGGAAAAAATCTGGTCATGCACAGATATGTAGTTGGAAAATGAGAAATTATTTTAATTGCATTTCCAGGTAATCATAGGTAATCTTCTTTAATACTGCATTAAAGCTTAATAACTAGTAATTCATAAAGATTGGTTGCAATATAGAATCTGAAACCATATCAATTAATTCTTCATATTCTGTTATATTAAAATCCATTGGTCTATCTCATACTTTCAAAGGATCTTTTATTCATGTATGATTTATCATGCATCAGATATCTGAAAAATATTCAGACCATGCATCAGACATCTGAAAAATATTTGTTTACTGAGTTATACACATCTTCTAAATGTTGACATATATCATCATACAATATCCTCCAAAAAAATCATGTTTGTTAATATCACTACCAATATCTATCATCAGAAAACTCTTTCAGGATCGGTATGCTGCCCAACTCACGGTGGTAGATCCAAGTTTTCTGAAATTCTCATTTTTGCCTGAAGGGCTCAAATTTTATCACCAGCAAGAAATGAGGACAGTTTGACCTCAAAGTTCCGGGCTCACTTTGCTCATTTGCAAACAAAATGTCTTCCAAATGTCCAAGTCTGAAAGCCACATTTGTTTTTCAGTCTTTCAAGTACAACTGGTGTTCTATGAAGAAAATGGCTGGTTCATCTCTCAGTCACATGACCGTACAAGTGTTTTCCTCAAAACAACTATCAAACATTGCTGTGCAGCAGAAGTGCTTAATGAGAACTTTCTATTTCATCACACAGAATGCAAGTACTCCCAGGTCAGTATTTGACTATGTTACTAAGTTTTACCACTTCATCAAGGGCATTCCTAAATGACACTGAGAGGTTTTTTTTTCCTATCACCAGTTTGTGTCAGTGAGGAATACAATGACCACTATGAAAGTTTGTTGCCACCGCCTGACATTGAGTTAAATTTCCAGAGATTTCACTTCCCAGTGCTTTTGTAACCAGTAATGCAAATGTCAACATCGTGAAAAAACCGAGTGGTATCTTATTGTTACTATGGAAAGAGGTTTGGCCTTGAGGTCCCACTGAAAAGGCACAAGAGCCCCCAAGGGTCCCCCTACAATTTGAGAATCGCCCCCCTAAGATCATATATTTGATATAACAGATGTGATTCCAGAAGCATTTTAGATCAATAGAAAATAGGAAATTCCATCAAACACATACTTATGTTCTAGAGCACTGAACCACTGAGATAGAATGAGGCAGAGTTGAAAAGGCATGTTCATGGCATCAAACAGATCCAGGTTTGAGTTCCAGCTCAAGTCCCTACTTATTTGATACTAGTAATCTCTTTATACCTCAGTCTTCTCATTTATAGATAATACTTTCATTTTTCTGGTTGAAATTAAATATGTATATAAAGCATCTGACATCTAGAAACTCGTTAAGTACTTATTATCTAGTGAATAATCAAATACTGCCTTGTGACACATAGTCACCGTGTATTACTTAAATTACATCTATGCCTTCTCTCTCTGGTGAGACTGTAACATCTTTGAGAAGAAAACCATATGCTTCTTTAATCTTCCAGGAGGACCCTCCTTGGAATGAGTCGTGGTGATTTATGCACAGTAAGCACATGATTTGGCCAGCTTCAAGTACGAGCAACACTGTCAAATGGATTTACACCTTCCCCTCTCTGGCCTTCATTTCTCTCTCAGAGGGGTCTGCCCCTCCCCGTTGTCTTTATGATCTTTCTGTTTTCCACCCTCGTCACATCTGACTCACCAGACTATGCTCCCCTGGGTCTGTCTTCTCTTTATCCCTAGTGTCTACCATGAAGCTGGTGCACAGGAACTGTTCAAACTGAGCTTGTTGAATACATGAGCTAACTGACAGATGATTGACAGATGATTGGATGAGTGCCCCCAGAATGCTTAATGCAATTGACAGTCCTTATCCTTATGACTCACGGACTTTCAAAAATAATCAACACTATGACCAACTCCCTCCTTCTTCAAATACAATTCTTCATTGGCTTTTATGAAATCTGTCTTTTTTCTACTTTGTTACTTTTCATTCCCCTTTATGGATTCCTCCTTTTACGACTGACCTTTAAATACTGATTTAGGTTAGGGTTCGGGTCTAGGAATTATCTCTTCACTTTACT
This sequence comes from Taxidea taxus jeffersonii, assembly GCA_003697995.1. Lineage (NCBI taxonomy): Eukaryota > Metazoa > Chordata > Mammalia > Carnivora > Mustelidae > Taxidea > Taxidea taxus. The sequence goes on from RCUC01154512.1 coordinate 96,966, forward strand.
TTTTTTTTGTCTGTATAAATTCACCCATACCCATGGCTCTGATTACCGTCAGTATGCCAACAATTGCCAGTTGTAATTCTCCCATCTAGACCTCTGCATTGTAGATGCATAGGTATCTCGTCTATACCTCAAACAAGTCCAGGATCTCCCGCTCTCAATCCTGCTTCTCCTACAGAGCTTATTTCCCAGGATCAGACATCACCACTTACCCAACAGCACAGCTGCACTCTCGGGAGGAATTCATCTCAACACAGTCATGCTGCACGGATTTGGCACAATCTAAGTAGGTAAACCCAAGCAGCTGTTGTGTAATGAAGTATAAGGTTTTAGAACCAAAAAATCATTCCATGTGCTTTTAATGATCAGAGCACCAGGACACATTAGGCAAACAACTGTAATTAACCTTTTCAAAAAATTACAAATAGTGAAAATCTTTTTAAAAACCTATTTATATGTCACGTGTTCTAGAAAAGATTTAAAAGGGCTTAGAAAAAAATAAATAAAATTCAAAAAGTGAAGATTGGAAGTAGGTAAGAATTAGATGCATTGACAAGGGAAGGTTCAAGTAAAGGAAAGATCACATCTATAATTGCATTGAACACTTAAATATAAAATTAACAAGAAATGTACAAGTCCTAATTGTACTATGGAACATAAAAGAAAACTGTGATAAATGAGGACACACATTTCTAGATGAGAAAATGTAATATTATAAACATGTCAAATCAATCTATGAATTAAAGTAATTATAATGACTTTATTTTTTGGAATCTGAAAATTTACCATATATTACAACAAACTGTAAAACAAAAAAGTGTGACTCCGGTCAACATAAGAGTGACTTAGATCAACATAAAAGAATCACTTATATATGGGGGTTTAAAAATAAACTGAAGGTAATATTTTAAATTAATGGGGAAGAATAAATCATGCAATAAATAATGATATAATAATTAGTTGGGTTTTGGAAAAATTCATAAAACTGGATTGCTACCACACAAGATACAAAAATATATTCTAGATTGATTCAAAATTTTAATATTAAGAACAAAATATAAAATGGTCAAAATAGTAGAATATATTTACATCTTAGAGTAAGTAATTGGCTTTTTTTTACAGATTTTATTTATTTATTTATTTGACAGAGAAAGAGATCACAAGTAGGTGGAGAGGCAGGCAGAGAGAGAGGGGGAAGAATCGATGTGGGCCTCGATTCCAGGACCCTGAGATAATGACCTGAGCCAAAGGCAGAGGCTTTAACCTACTGAGCCATCCAGGCGCCCAGCAATTGGCTTTTTAAGCGTGATGTGAAACTCAACACCTAAAAAAGAAAAAAATGATGCATTTGTATGAAATAAATTTGAAGCTTCTACACAGGAGAAGATACCACAAAGTTACAATATTTTAATTGGGAAAAGAAATACAAAATACAAAAAGATATAATTTTTACTTATCAGAATTGCAAAGATGGCAAAGACTGATAATACTAAATACTAGCCAGGTTGAGAAAATAGGAGTTCTTACTGGTGGTAGACATGTCAGGTGGCTCCCTTCAAGAAGCCATCATACTGGGGCGCCTGGGTGGCTCAGTGGGTTAAGCCTTTGCCTTTGGCTCAGATCATGACCTCAGGTTCCTGGGATTGAGCCCTGCACTGGGCTCTCTGCTCAGCGGGGAGCCTGCTTCCCCCACCCCCTCTCTCTGCCTGCCTCTCTGCCTATTTGTGATCTCTGTCAAATAAATAAATAAAATCTTTAAAGAAAAAAAAAAAAGAAGCCGTTATACCTTCAGTGGTTGAGCATGCTCTTAGTTATCCTTTTATGTATTTTTCAGAATTTTGTTAAAAGTAAATATTACTCTTAAGATAGAAAAAAAAAGAGAAAAATTGGAACATGGAGGAAAAGGGAGAAAAATGATAGAGATTAACATCATTAACATATAAACTCCTGAAGATCAAGATCAAGATCCCCATAAGATTATTTGAAAACTCAAATAACATACAAAGTTTCTATCAGCTTAAGGTATCACTATCATTAAGGACTGCTTCCTTCCTGTTCTGTAATTTTAAGTATTTTGCATTATATATAAGAGTACTCAATATGCACTATTTATTCTTGAGGAAAGTAGGCATTCAATAAATAGTTGAGTAAATAAATGATGTGTAAACAATGAGTAAATTATATAATCTTAATCTGTAACTCAGAGAAAGGTTGGAAAGAATTAGCACTATTCTAAGGAAATGCACTAAATAATTTTACCAAATTCACAAAATACCACATTCTTTTTTCACAATTATCTTGTTTCTTATAAAATAAAAAAAAATGTTAAAACTCTTTAAAGTTGACTACTAAAAATTATCTGGGTTACTATACAGATGGATTTAGAAAACAAAGTGCAAAATCTGAAAGCTGTGCATTGGGCTGTCGCGCTGTTACAAAACATCAAGGTCAAATGCTCCCATGACCACTGAGCTGCAGTATTGAGGCAGAAGCTGGGTCGTGCATAGTGAAGAACCCAAGCAGAAAACAGATAAAGATGCTCCCATGAGCACATGTTGTTCTCAGTGATTGTTGCCCACAGTATCTTAATGTCCTCCATCTGCCTCTGGTTGTGAATTATTGTGCAGTAGGTAGGATTCCCCAAAACACTTAAGAAGCTTCTCCCCTGCAAATTCTACAATGTACTATAAGGCTAAGCTTCAAAAGATGTGAGTGTTCCTTACTCAGATCACATTCAACCAACAAAGACCCTTAAAGTGCTCAGAATATTAATGAGTCTAATTAATGTTTATTTAACTCCTTCTCATGGCCCAAAAAACTAGGGGCCTACACACAAGAAGTAAAAGACAAAGACTGTCATGCCTGAGTCAGCTGAAAAGCACGTATGCAACACCTACTCTTCATGAAGTGAAGAGCTTATAAATCAATGAATGAGATAAAAAGAGAATGCCCATGCTTGATTAGCCATATTACTGCCATGTACTTTTAGGAGGGAGAGGGACAAATTCCATGGATGCCAACAGCGGAATGCTCCTGCCCCATATGTTATTCAAAAGGAAGTAGAAGGAATGAAATCTGGAGACTAGGAGATTAAATAAAATTGCAGAAGGGATAAAGGTAACACAAGAATGATTCAGTGGTGAGTGATTTTTTTCCTCCTTGATAATGTTATTTCAACACCCACTTGCTATTCAGTAGTACCTTGGAAACTTGCACATAATGCATGGCTCACCAAAGACTGGAATTCAGAAATTAAGTGTCTAACATACAAAGTGATATGACTTCATTAGAAGATAATCGTTAAGGCAATAGCTGCAAGTTTAAGTCCAAAACCTTATTGAATGGGAGATTGCCATTGGAATCCTAGACTTTCAGAGCTGGAGTGAATCTTACAGATCATCTGTCTCACCTATTCCCACTTCAGGAGGAGCTCAAGGCATTCTACTCAACACACCTTATCTCATTAAACTTGTTTATTCAACAAATATGTGAGCTTGTCTTTATTGACCCATCTCCATCTACTCTAAGTGCCAGAGATGTGGTAATAAACAAAATTGACGAAGTCCAGGACCTCAGGAAGCTTTTATTATTAGTTGGGGTGACTAGGTGAAATACAGAGGTAAAACTGTGTTTTATGTTTATGTTGCCCTGAGATAGTGCTAAGAAAAAAAAAAAAAAAAAACAGCAGAGGAGCACATTGTGCATCCAAATGAACAATCAGGCAGGCCATGAGGTACTCAGGACTGCTCCCTCAGGTTTTTAAGCAGGGAGAATAGATGAGATCACCTAAATGATGAGTATAGATAGGGAAGTCCAAGGGCAGAGTGCTGGGACACTCCAACATTAAGATCAGAAGGAAGAGATGCCAATAAGATGGATGGAGAAGGAGCCACAATAAAGTCAGATGAAAAACGAGTGTGTCCTGGAAGCCAAGGGACAGAGTGGTCAAATGCATTAGATGCTGCTCTCAGGTCAGGAAAAGAAGGATGCAGAGGCGGCCAGTGGGTTGAATGATGTGGAGATCACTGAGGATCTTGAAGAGCGCAGTTTCAGTGGAGCCATGAGGGTGAAAACACGACAGGAGTGAGTCCAAGACCGAAGAGAAGAGAAATCAGGACGCTGTTCCTCCAAGGAGGTTTGCTCTGAAGGGAAAGAGATAAAGGGGAGAGTAGCTACAAAGGGTCAACATCTTGTAGGTTAAGATGGGCGTTGTTATCACCATGTGACTGGATGGATTGAAACAAAATGCCCAAGCTAAAAACTCTGTATTCGGTGAGAGCCAGATATTATGATCCCAGAGCTCATCTTCCTAACCTACACTCCACAGCAAAGGGGCGAATGAAAGCCAGTCATTCACATATCCGTCTATTTATGGGAACCAGCCCCAGCCTACACCAAGCATAGCCAAAGTTGTGAATGCATCGAGAGAACAAGCTATTTACAATTTCCCACGTGCTACCTCTCACATCTAGGGCCTTTTCGTGTTATTTTAATTGTAATTCTAAGAGGGAGGAAATGAGTTATGATTTTACTACAAATGTTAACTTCACATGGGTGAGAGTTAATGCCAGGCCTCCCGTTGTGGGGAAGCCCAGTTTTCTCATCCCGAAAGGATATTTGGTCCTCTACTGCTTTGTGGCAAGTTTTGTAGACTTTTTAATTTTTTATCTCCTTATTTTTATATATATATTTTTAAGATTTTTAAAATTTATTTGTTTGAGAGAGAGAGAGTGAGTGAGCACAAGCAGGGGGAGCAGCAGGCAGAGGGAGAGGGAGAAGCAGGCTCCCCGTTGAGCAGAAAGCCCCATGAAGGGCTCCATCCCAGGACCCTGGGATCATGACCTGAGCCCAAGGCAAACACTTAACCCACTGAGCCAGCCAGGGGCCCCTATTCTTATTTTTAAAGTGAGCTCTGAATTGGAACCAAGAGTTCTCCCCTTATTTCTGTACCTAACCAGTTGGATGACCAGTGGTCTTCACTCATTCTTCAAAGGTGACCATGTCCTCACCTGTGAAACAAGACAACTAGACAAGTTTGTCCCACTCTAAAACTAGAGGGTTCTGTGGGTGTATTTTGAAATTCCTCAGCTCATTGGAATCAAGGACTGTGACCTTTAAGCTGAAAGCCCTGGGGCACAGGGCACCTGGTGGCAGGCCTTCAATAAACGTGTTTGGTCAACTGATAAGCATGGTCTGGAATGCGGACACTCAATTAATATGCTTTGTTGCATATGCATTTTCTTTTTCATACTCAACACATCTTGACTTGATCGTTCTGCTATGTTTAAAATAAAAAGCAATGTGTTCCTTGTCAGTGTATTCCCTCCGGAGACCAATCTCTAGGGACATCACTGATCACCACCTCTCCCTCCCCATCTACCCCATTCCTAACTAGCCAGAAACGCATTATAACTCCGCAACCTCAACGTTTAAAGAATTCCTAAAAAATCACTTTAAATGTTTTGAGTAACAATGTTCAGCAACCAGAGGAGCGAGGGGCCCTGTTGGGAATAGCCCGGCTATCTGTCCCGGACATGGATGACCCTCTAGGGGACCCCGCCGGCCCCTCGAGTCCCCGCACCCCCCACCGCCCCGGAGCCTCCCAAGGCCAGAGCCCAGCATCCACGCCAGCATGGAGGAGGCCCAGCCCCTACCTGGCGGGTAATACCGGAGTAGGAGGCCCTTGAGCTTCATTTTCTCCTTCCCAGACCCCAGGTCAAGGCTCTTCGTAGCCATGGAAACGGCCAAACAGCAGCTGTGCTTCGGCGCGCATGCGCGAGCGTCCGGGGCGAGGAGCTGGGTTTGCAGACTTCGGGGGTGTGGTCTGCGGCGCCGGCGACCGGGGGAGGGTTGGGGGGCGTCCGCTCCGCGAGGCGCGGCCAGGGAGCACGCCCTGCCCCTGCAGGTGCCCGCACCTGCCTGCTTGTTCGTTGGGGCGGGTGGGGGCTCCAGGGCGCGTCGCTGAAGAGAGCGCTGCACCCTCGCTCCGTCTGCACCGTCGGTGCCTGGGCTGCGCAGGGACGGGGGCCCCTCCCGTCCTCAGTCAGGGTGACCTCACAAGGGGCGAAGCGCGGCCGGGGAGGGCGAGGTGCTGGCCGCGCACACTGTAGCCCATTGCGTTTCCAAGGAGGAGGGACGGGAGAAAAGTCCCCTCCGGGTCACCATTCCGGGCCTCTCCTCAAGCCCTGTCCTTGTCCCCACAAAAGAATTAGGACCACAACGTAAGAGGCTACATTTCCTGATGCTGTGGGGTGCGCTGCGCTTGGGGCCTTATACACCTGTAGCTGTACAGATTAACAGAGGTTTGAGTGGTGCACCGTTTCTTCCCGCCTCCTTTCACGGATGCAACAAACCAGCATCAGAAAAAGTGAAGACCCCCACCCACCCCCTACTAGCGAGCCACAGAGGCGGGATGGGAGGGCAGGTGCGTCAGAAGCCTGTCACCTAGAGTCCACAGGGTACTGTCCACCCAGGGTATATGGTTTCCCGGACCCTTTTTGTGGCCTATTCTGTTTCTTGCCAGAATAGGTTCTTTGCCTAAAAAGTCCAGTTCCTGTGAGGAAGAGGGTCCTGGAAAGAATCAATGGGGCCAGACTGTCCGTTTCCTTTAAGGAATTTGACCTAAATTCCTAAGTCAGAATATCCCCAAAGGTAAGCACTTCCTCTGGGGTCTTCACAACTGTAGGAACTGTGGGCCGCATCTCCTCATCGTCTCCATGCCAATTCTCCAAACTGACTCACTTATTTTACTTCACGTTTTTAAATGCAAGCTTGCAAGAAAATTATTGTTAATCCTGTAAATTAGAATTTTGCCCAATCGTCAATGAGGAACAGTAGGTAACTGTAAAAATAAATGCGATTTTTAAAATGCTATGGAATGACCCTATGCTATTGCCTACCAGAGACTATGAACCAAAGGCCTTCCAAAGGCCTTCCCTACAAAACAGTAGGGAAGCATCATCAACTATTTGAAATTTTCAAGATAGCCTAGCACCCAACTGAGCCTTTCTACTTCATGTACTCAGAAGGCTGGAGAGATCATTGAAATGGGAGAGCCTCTGCATGAAAAAATTAAGCCTAATACAAATGGGAAACACATAAAAATCCTAGCATCCCACACTTGGGAAACAGAAAAACAGATGAAATCTGAGATTCCTTCTAGCTCAAAGTCCCCTCTAATCATTAAGACTCTGGAAAAGGGTGGGAAAAGTGGGGAAGGGCAAAGAGATCATCTATAGAAACAAGAAGTTTTGGGGCTCCAGAATGGCTTAGTCAGTTAAATGTTGATTTCCACCCAGATCATGATCTCCGGGTCATGCATGATCTCAGGGTCCTGGGATTGAGCCCCACCTTGGGCTCCTGCTCAGTGGGAAGTTGGCTTGAGATTCTCTCCCTCTCCCTCTGCCCCTCCCCCAGCTCTCTCACTCTCTCTCTCAAATGAAATGAATAAAATCTTTAAAAAAAAAAAAAAGAAACAACAAAGTCTTTAGTGGATTTTGTTTCCCCATTTATTGTTTATGCTTGTGACATTTTAAATGAGGCCTTCGAAAAAATAGTAACTTGACAATGGAGAAATCCAGTAGACACCATTTAACCATTGGGATAGAAGTTAACATCCCCAGTGTAGGGACAAACTGACATTCATAGCTCGTTATACAAGGCAATGACAAGAACACAGCAATTCTCTGGAATTCCTTCCTGCAAAGCATAACCTCTCTCTTTAATCATGAGGAAAGAAACATCAGGGCAACCAAAATTAAAGAAATTTTATGAAATAACTGTCAAGCCAAGAAAAAAAAAGACTGAAAACTGCTTCAGATTAAAGGATACTAAAGACATAGAACAAATGCACTGAGTGATGCTGGGTCCTGAACCAGGAAGAAAATTATCTGTAAAGGACATGATTGGGACAACTGAATGAGAATATTGTAGTTTAGATTATACTGATATTATATCAATAGTGAGTTTCCTGATTTTGATCATTGTGCTGTGATTATATAAGACAATGTCTTTGTTCTTAGAAAAAATACACTGATTTCTTTAGAGATAAAGTATGATACCTGCAATCAACTCTCAAATGGCTTTGAGAATCTTATATTTATGTGTAGGGGTGTGTGTGGGGGGTGTGTTTGGATAGGTCGATGAATAAGAAACAATAAAGCCACTGAGAAAAAAAATACTGAATCCAGCCAGGCACAGGGCTCTTTTTGAGAAGTTCCTTGTCCTGCTCTTGCAACTTCTCCATAAGTCTGAAATTCTTACAAAATAAAAAGTGGCCTTTGTTTTCAATAAAACAAGCCAGGCTTCATAATGTTCCAGGATATAGATAACAACCACAGAACCATCTGGCTCCACTTTTGTTAAGAGATCCCAAGTTCAAGTTCATTCCCTGTTTCACCTCTAATTCCACCTCCATCTTCCTCTAGTTGAGACCAAGAGCCTCCACCACTGTTACCTACCTATCATCACCACTCTCTCCATTTCCAGGGGTTCCTGAACTTCCTAAGTGGCTCTTGTCTTTCTATTCCAGGCAAAGGATTTCTCCTATTTCCTTGAACCAAACTTTAACAGGTTGTCCTTTTGCTTCTTTAAAAAAAAAAAAAAATCCAGCTGTACAGCTTTTGACATCCTTCCCTTGGCTCCAAGAGTTTAAGCCAAGTTCTCCCACATAAGTTAGAGAACTTCCTCGCCACCTTCACGTCATATCCAGGGCCCTCTTTATAGACTCTGGGGCACAGGCCTTTGGTGTTGAGGTCCCATCTTCCCAGAGCCCATCCCCACTAGAGGTCAGCAGCCCTCCTCTCTGTCTTTGCTTCAGAGTAATTTATCTGGATGTCAGAGCATCCTGACTGTTCCAAAGTTTTCTCACATTTCCTCCCTAACACCTAGCTCCTCTCTGCTGATGGGATTCCTAGTGTTCTGACTTGACAGCCCAGAATCCTGCCACAAGTATCCAGCGTAAGTCCCCTTGGCCCTTTTTTTTGGGAGGCAATAGGCTTCTCTGCAAATGAAGTGGTGATCCAAAGAGAAATAAGTGAAGTTCATGAGTGTGGACAGATTTCTCTTCTGGCCTTGGCAGCTATGCGTAATTGACTTACCATGTACTCATTCCTGGAAGGCGCTGCATGAATCTCTCGACTTGAGTAAATGTCTGTTTCATGCTAATTCATGGCCATTAGCCATGAATGCTGTACAGAAATCTACCAAAACAAAACTCCTACATTGTCCAAGTGAAGGGTGCTCATCTTAGTGTCTGGTAGACTTGGTATGACTTCCTCATGGGGCTACTCTAGACACCTTCCTAAAAGTCATATCATACTCGCCATCAATTCCTGCATTCTGTATTGATTTGACCATTGACTCACTAGACCAACAATCGCCATCCATAATGGATTTGTATATATAAATGTAACATTTGACTCTGGGTTTCTTCCCACTGACACCTTCCTTGAACAGCCAGAAGCTTAAAAAATTTAGTATCATTAACTTGACTCCCCCAAAGTAATTCTGTCTGGTGGATTGAAGCCACACTGGGTTTCTGTTCTCGGTGTGTCCCTGGACCAGCAGCATAGTCCCACCTGGGAACTTGCTAGAAATGTAAATTCTTGCCACACCTTACCGCCTACAGGATCAGAAATGCTGGTAGCGAATGCCCGACAATCCATGTTTGAACAAGCTTTTCTGGTGATTTTGGTGAACAGTAAAGTTGGAAAAACACCCAGTTTTTCCAACTTTACTGTTGGGCCAGGCCTGAGAGAAGGTGGGCACTCTTCCCATACCATCAGGCCTTTTATATATTCTGAAGTCTTCCATGATTGTCAGGGACAGTAAGCTGCTTGGTCACATCCGAGGATGTGAGTAGGACCCAGAGACAGTGTGGGAAGAAACTGGAATTCTCTACATAATTGGGTTTCAGAGGCTCCAATGTGCTGAGAGACACCAGTGGATATCAGAGTGTGAAGGAAGGCGGGGGTTGGGGGAATGTCCCCAAGTGGGAGAGGGAGGGAAGGAGGGGAAGAAGGACGCAGGGAGGGAGGCAGGAGTCAGCCTAGAGGATCTGGCTCAGCACTGTGGCAAGACTGATGGGCAGGAATGCAGTTCCAGTGGGACATGGTGGTTCCCATTTGACCCAATTCCTCCTGGAAAGAGCCCTGGCACCAATGGGAACCTATAATCACTAGTCTTGGGGACACCCAATCTGTAGAAAAGAGAAGCACAGTTGCTTCCTGGAAAGAAAGTACAGAGAATGAGATCTGAATGTTCAAAGACTATCAAGAGAGGTCCGCCGAGCCTCCCAGGCAGTGGAGCCCCAGTACAGCCACCCCAGAGGGGCTGCATCCAGGCTTTTGAAACTTCTTCCCATTTCTGCCTCCACCTCACTGAAGGACCTGTGGAGTACCCGATCTTATCTGGGACCGGAAAACCAGCAGCACCAAGGGCCACTAATTGATGCACTAAGTATATTTAGAGGGCCTACCAGTGCTAGGCATGTTTCAGGTATAAAGGATCTAATTCTGAAAACAATAATTTGGGGGAAGCCATTCCTAGAGAGGGTCAGACTTCAGGTGGGTTTGAAACTATTGTGTTTATGGGTGGAGGGCATGTCCCTAGGTAGGATTGCATTTATAGTCTATGAGGTACTCCTACTGGGACATGCAGGCCACATTAACAGGGCTGGTCCACAGTAGCTTCTGTCACTAAGAGCAGCATGCCTGACCTGAGACCTCCATCTGCCATCTACCCGCCGTGGGCTCTTAGGCAAGGTCCCTAAGCCCTAAAGCTTCAGTTTCCTCATCGGAAAGATAAGAATGATCCCGGCATCCAGTTAATGGGGTTGTTATCTCCCAGTCTGGCTTGTTCAGAAACACTCTGCAGTATCAAGGTTGATGATGACAGTGATAAGCCTTTATTTTCCTAAGGTGGTTTGTTTGAAATTGAGGAAGGGTGTGTGCCCATTGCTACCATCTGAATTGATAATCTAGATCGACAATTACTCTGATAACCCCGTACAAGCAGTTTGGAGTCCTTTGTATGATACCTGACAATAGATACACCTTTCTAGTTATGTTTGTATTAGTATAATTAGTATAAATAGTAAAACGAGCTTACATTCCTCAAGACAGAACTACTTTGTCTTCTTAAAGAAATGGCCCATGAGGACTTAGAAGGGGCAAGATGGTTATAGATCTTAACAACTCTAGAGATTGTCCAAAGAAGAATAAAGCTGTGTAAGGACATGAGAACGTTCAAACGAGGGGAGCTGCCATGGACCTCACACCACCTTCCATATCCGTGCCTGATACACAGTGGGTCCTCCAAGAGCGTTTGATGCTTAAGAACTTGGAGGATCCATTTGGAAGAGGAAGCAGCTGATTATGTGCAGAGAGAGGGCAAGGTTAGGAGATCCAGAACCCCAGAGACAGATTTCGGCTCAGTACAAAGAACCTTATACCAGTGTGTCCAGTAATGGGCTAGGCTGTCTCAAAAAGTACTGAGGATTTCCCAGCATGGGAAGTGTTTTAGCTGAAACAATTTGACCAGCTGCCAGGATGACTGCAGAACACAGTGTTAATTGGATGAAAGCCAAAACTAGATAAGAAGTTTCATCTCCCTTTTGATGCTGTAGTTCCTTGATTTTGTGCTGCCTGTGTGTTTTCACAAGAGAGTAACCGGGGGCGGGCGAATGACGGTGGCCTGGGAGTTGGAAGTTGGTCGCTCCCATCAGTGACCTTTGAGCAAGCCACTTGTTCTTACCCAGAGTTACTCATCCACAAATCATCCTTCATTCCATTCAGTTCCAGCATAACACCGTCAACTTCTTCACGCTCTGGGCTCTCATTCTGTCATTCCTTCCACCTGATAGAACTCCCACTTCATCTGTGCTAAAGTCATATCAGGCTCCGGTCACCTTCGCCACATGCTCAGTTCAACTGTATGGGGCAGGTGTGGGTTTCGCATCAGGACTAAGGCCATTCCTGCCTCAAGCCCCCATTCTCAGGACTGTACCTGGCCATGTTCCGGCAAATTCAGGTGAATCCAGGGATTCCTCTGGAAGCCGTTTCATCTTTAAAACCTCATTGCACTCAGAACTGTTATTTGCCTTGTCCTTCTCCAATAGAGTTTATTCTGAACATTTCATAGCCACTTATCATGGCTTGTGGAGAAAAACCCAGAATTCTCAGTCATGGTTACCCTGGGTCGTGCCCGCCTACTTTGCAACCCCTCCCCCCACTTGCCAGGTTGCTCCCCACCCCCTCACCACAGCCAGGAGCTGAGATGCGACCATGTCTTGCTCTGGACCCCAGCGGGACAGTGTGTGCCTCACGTCTGCTCTTTCTCCTCTAGGCCAGCAGACCCTGGAAGGCTCTCTAGCTCTTTCTTTGTTACCTCCCATGCCCCAGCCATGGGTCCCGAGAATTTTCAAATATCTAAACTCGCCAATTTGACCACAAAAAACAAGGGGGTTCCTTCTAATCCACGTTGGGCCGCCATTTCTGCCTAATTTCCACCCATTACAGTAAAGCAGGAAAGCTTCTTTGCAAGGCTTGCCTGATTCTAGCATCATCTCACAGAAGGGTGGTCTCCTTCTTCTTCCTGGATCCCAAAACACCTGTAAGCCTTCCACATCTTATAACAAACCGTTTCCATCTTTCCTCCCTCTACCCAAATGAAAGGGTCATTTTCTAAATATGCTGGTGAGGGGAGTTGGTTTGGAGTCAATGCCCTGGTACCCTCTGTTCCCCTCCAGACTTGTGAATCCCCCACAGGCAGGTAAACGCCCAGCAAGTGCTTCACACAGAGTCACCGGTAGCATGCACCATGCCTTTACACAGATTATAAAAATCTTGTTACCTCTGGGCTAGAGAACTACAAATGACGCCACTTCGCCACCCTAGGGCTCCAGGGTTCCAGGGCTAGGCTCCCACAGCCGGTCAACCCGGGCTGTGTATGGGCCAGGTTTCCCTGCACTCTTCCTCCATGGCCAGGCTCAGGGTGCTGCCCAGACTGCCCGCAGTCCTCCGTGCATGCCCAAGGGAGGGTTGATCCTTACAATGGTACCCACACAAAAGCTTTGACCCACCTAAACTTCCCCGTGTGGCTCACACTAGGAAAGTACATTTGCCAGCAAGTTGCTTTTCCATGCAGAAGTGGCAGGAGGCTGGGGGAGAGGTAGAGTTACGTGGTTAGGTTAGACTTGCCCAAGCATCAAACTTTCGATGCTGTTGACAACTGTGTCCTCTTTAGAAGAAGACATCCTGGCCAAGAAAGGACAAAAACTGGGTCAGAGGAGTTTGAAGTTGAATGTCAGTTCTGACGCCTAGAGCGGGGTCACTTTTAGAACTTCTGGTTTCCTTCACTTGCAGCGGGGATAATAATAGTATCTGCCTCATGGGGTTCTTGTGCAGATTAATGACGGAAATATAAGGAGTGTCCTTACAGTCTTTTAAGTCTCTAGGCACCTAAAATTGTTTTCCCTTAAATATTATCATCCTGCAGTGATCTGCTTCTACAACTGAATTATCTAACTCTACGATGCATACATGCACAGAATAACTAGCCAGCTATTCAGAATAAAGACCACTCTGAGGGATTCGTACAATGCAGTTATGGTTATTTAGCTGCCTCGTTGGCAGTAGGAGGCAGCAGTGTACATCCGTTCTTTATAAGCCCTAACACCTGTTGCCTTCCAAAGTCCAGAGCCCATGTCGTTGGGCAAAGGAGTACACACTCTTGCAGCGTACGCTCCTTTCTTCTGGCTTCCAGAAACCTGTCTTTGAAGGCCATTCCCTGGATATACCAAAACAGCGCACAAGACTGATTCCTGTTTATCTTGTTGGAATTTTGCATTTATTTCTTGAGGTTTTGTCATTTAAAGGTGTGTTTCTCTTTGCCTCGAAAGAATGTTCGATATTGGTGAGCTAGACTTATTGTCTTCTATTGCATTTAACTTTATGTGTCAGTGCTATATTCTTAGCCAGAATTCAACATACTTAAGAGAAACGATCAATCATTAATATGTAATAAGACAATGATCATGCTACCTGATCTTACGACCATGCTGTAAGAAATCAAAACATGAGGTTTGCACGGCGCTGCTAATGACACCCGAGTATGCTAGCCATGATAACAATAATAATAATTTTTTCTTTTTTAGATTTTTTAATTTATTTATTTGACAGACAGAGATCACAAGTAGGCAGAGCGGCAGGCAGAGAGAGAGAGAGAGGAGGAAGCAGGCTCCCTGCTGAGCAGAGAGCCCAATGCGGGGCTCCATCCCAGCACCCTGGGATCATGACCTGAGCCAAAGGCAGAGGCTTTAACCCACTGAGCCACCCAGGCACCCCAACAATAATAATAATTAACATTGACGGAGTGCTTATTCTGTGCCAGACACTGGGTTAAGTGTATTACACAAATGACCTGATTCAGTCTTCACAAAACCTCTAGAAAGTGAGGACTATTGTCCCCATTTTACAAATGAGAAACTGAGACTCAGATTAAGCCTCCTTCTCCAGCTGTATGGGTGTTTTATTTTTTTAATATTTATTTATTTTAGGGAAGGAGTGTTGAGGAGAAGGGGCAGAGGGAGAGAGAGAGTCTTAAACAGACTCCCCACTGATCAAGGCTCAATCCCACAACCCTGCGATCATGACCTGAGCCAAAACCAAGAGTTGGGTTTAATCAACGGCATCATCCAGGCTCCCCTGTGTACAGCCATTTAATATAGTTATCTTATTTAACCAACTTTTTTGCTTTTTAGTCTACAGTTTTTATTTAAAAAGGAAAATAAAATTTCATTTTCTCCTGCCTTTCCTTTAAAGAATGTAGCGCCTTCCCCATGAAGGAAGAACTACTTCCCTGAGATTGAATCTGTGTGGACTCAAGAGCCATGGTCCCAGCGGGACTGTGATGTCTGACACACTTTAACATGACCACAGTGTGGCTGTCTGTCAGCCAGGACTGTGACTTCATGGGGATAATTACACTCCATGCATGGTGGCTAACAGGTGGCATTGCAAAATGGAAAAGGGAAAAAATCGAACTGCCCTCACTGTGTCTTATTTGCAGCGGCAATATATGCAAAAATACTTTCAACAATAAAGAACTTGAGACCCATGGTGCTACAGCCATTGTTGTTGTCATTCTTTTCCTCAGAGCTTAAATCCCCTGGGCTCTCCGACATCTCAGAGCATCAATATTTGTAATGGCGGGAAGGTGTAGCAGAGCCCACATCTCTATTCTACCATTAGTGGGGGTCCAGACCTTTTCTCCTTCCCTTCTCTTTCTGTGACCCCACTCACACTCCTTTCTCTTTCAAAGCTTCTTTAGTTTTTCTCCTGCCTTTCTGATCTATTTCACTCTCTTGTTTCAGTCCCACATTGCTGTCCCCAACTGGACCTATGTGACAGCCTCCTTTCCCCATACCAGCTTGTTTTCAGACACTTTCAGCACTTGAAAGACTTCCCCTTCCTCTTCTTCTTCAAAGGGAATCAGCTGATAAGTCTTTGTATTTCCCAAACTCTCACATCACCCCTTTGGCAGCCTGGGCAGGAAAGCTCACTCAGCTCTGTTTCATCCCCCTGGCAGGTGGCCTTGTGCCTGCTAGAGCCTGCAAGACACCTCTGAGCCATGCCAGCTTCCGGGGGGGGGGAGCAAGGCACCTCTGAGCCATGCCAGCTTCCGGGGGGGAGGGGTGCTGACTTCCACCAAACAGGTGGCTCCTGTGCCATCTGGGAGCTGATCAGTGTCCTGCCGGGCAGGCAGCAGAGCATGTGCTGCAGCTGCCATGCTCCTTCCCTCAGTCATGGAAGCAGGGAGAGTTTTTCCGCAGCAGCTTTAGTAGAGCTCCACGTGGGGTCTCTCACTTTATGGGCACTGGAATGCAGAGTGCAGGCCACCCAGAATGCCCACAGTACTGCATCCCCCACGGCCTGCTGTAGGCTGCTGTCCCGATCCCCTGCTTTCTGACCGTGGCAGAGCTGGCCGCACACTTGTTTCACCCACTCTACAGGGTAGTTTCGATCGACCTGCCTGGAGTCTCTGGTCAAAATCTGTTCTTCTAGCCCTTGAGGGACTTGGAAAACTTATCCCCCGTTTTAATGCCTTGTGTTCAAGATAACGTCCTGTC